>BQNB010124494.1:0-19928 GCA_026074375.1 Tanacetum coccineum
GGAGCATACTCCTCACAAACCTCATCAATGATGTCAATTCGGTTTATCGACTTATCATTTGTAGAGGAGTATCTCGTAGTTTGATCTAGATTAAAAGTGATGGCTGCGTTATCAACCCGAAGGGTTATTTCTTCTCTATAAACATCAATTAAGGCACGACCGGTCCTCAAAAAGGATCTCCTAAGTATGAGAGGTACTCGAGGATCAGCTTCAAAATCTACAACAACAAAGTCGGTAGGAAAGTGGAACTTTCCCACTTTGACATAAACGTCTTCGGCGAGTCCTTTAGAATGAGTTATGGATCGATTCGCTAACTCAAGAGTCATCCAAGTGGGGGTAAGTTCGGGTAAGGATAAATTTTTCCAAATAGAAAGGGGCATAAGATTTATGCTCGCGCCAAGATCGGCCAAGGCGTGACATACATCCAAGCTTTTCGGGAAGCTTTTTGAGGAGCATCGCCGAACAATTCTCATTCAACGGTATCTTAGCTCATTCAAGCAATTTTTCCTTATTCATGAGCAAATTCCTAATCGTAGGAGCAAATCTTGGCATCAAAAACAAAGCGTCCGCGAAGCTAATGTCAAAGCGTAAATCTTGCAACATTTGAAAACTCTTCTCTTTTTGATAAGAAGCTTTTTCACAAAGCTTTTGATTATCAAGTCGCGAAGGATACGAAATATTCGGCTTAGGTAAAGTCTTCGGAACATCGGGTTAAGCATTTCCTTAAATCGTTCCCATGCTTCACTAAAAGTTTCCTCGAATTTTTGTGTAAAACGAGAAATTTCATTCTTTAAGTGAGTGGTTTTCGAAGGAGGGAAAAATTGATTCACAAATTTAGTTACGAGATCCTCCCAAGTCAAGATCGAATTAGGTGGTTCTTTCTCGTACCAAACTTTGGCGGCTCCCTCGAGTGAGTCTCGAAACATCATAAGCTTAATGACATCATTCGGTACATCTCTAAATCGTAAAGTCGAGGTAATCCTTTTGAAACTATTAATATGAGCGTGGAGATTTTCCCTCTCATAACCGTGAAACGGGCTAGCTTGAACTAGTTGTAACAAATTCGTTTTAATCTCAAAATGGTCCGCATTAATTTCTGGTAACACGATAGCTTCTCCGTACCCTTTCGTGGGTGCACGGAGTAGTTCTTCCATTGTTCGTTCCGCCATTGGTGCAACTTCAACGATAGTACGAAGCTCGGGTTCGACTACGTTTGGAGCACGTCCTCTATTTTGACGTCTCAGAATGGTTACGTTCGAATTATTTGGAAAATTGGAATTTCTAGTGCGCATGCACTAAACAAACAAATGAAAAGAGAAAAATATATATACAAAAATATTTTTGTTTTACCGAATAATCAACAAACTTAGGATAACTCCCTTAAGTAAAATTTGCAAACGGGGGACGTAGTGGGAGCGAATCGCCTTAAAAACGATTGTCCATTCGGGTCGTAGTTCCGTGGAACAATCCTCCTAATAGCTTATTTAACAAAACAGGTGCGCCTTTTTCGTAAGTGACACAAGACGGTAAATTTTGAATCTTAAGTTTGGGAACTTATTAATGGATATTCACAAATTCTCTAGTAAGAGAATTAAATTGATGTGTATTTTAGTAATTAAGAGAAAACAAAAAAAAAATCAAAAAATCCGGAAGAGCAAATATTTTTGTATTATTTTTTTTATATTTATTAAACTTCTACTTATAGTAAAAAGAAAAAGAAAAATATTTTTTACTTTTTATATTTTTTAATTTTTTTGTATTTTTGATCTTTTTCAAAAGACGTAACTTTCGATGACGAAAGGTTCTTCAAATCACGATCGACAAACCAAACGAAGGAATCTTAATCACAAATCCCCGGCAGCGGCGCCAAAAACTTAATGTATAGTTTATAATACGTATAATAATATAGAAGATATGAAATTCCTAAACTACCCTTGAGGACAAAGGTAGTAAGAAAAATCACACGATAATATATATACGTATATTTACCGGTAAGTGATGGGTCATTTTCCCAAAGACTTATGAAATTGAGACCCCGTTTGTTATTTGGACAATGACTTGAATTGGTTCGAAGTTGATTGTTTTCTAAAATTCTAATAGCGAGCAAATAAAGGCAAAATTAAAACTAACTACGAAAAAACGTTAACGGGAATTTAATAAAACACGACAAATAAGCAAGTACACTAAAATTAAATCCTAAATGATTTTCTAAACTTTTTCTAATCCTAATTAACTAGATAATAAGTAAAAGCTAAGGAAATTCTAAAACGAGGGTGTTTAAAGCTTAAAAATGAAGAAAACGAGAACGGGAACGTAATCCCGTTCTTTAAAAAAGTGACTTTAAAAATATTAACCCTACGAAAGTAAATTTCAAACCTAAGCCTAGAATATAATAAAAGAAAATTTTATAAAAAAAGAAAATTATTTTTTTGATAATTTTTCTATTTTTTATGAATTTTTAAAGTTTTTAATTAAGAAAAATGATTAAAAATACTAAATCTATTTCTAAAAATTTGGAAAAATTACTAAAAGTGTAAAAAGTAGTGCTGGATTTTATAAAAATGATAAATAAAAATAAGCTGAAACGATAAGCCCTAATAAGCTAATATAAAGCTACGGCTTTTTATTTATAAAAAGGAAATACAAAAGGGTTAAAAGAAAAGATGATGCTCCTTAGGACGTAAAAGTCCCAAGGGTGCAGTGGTTTGTGTGGTGTGTGTTGAGTGTTATAAGAGGGTTGAGGAAGGTTGAGGTTAGGGGTTCGAGCTTGCTCACCACTGATTTCCCTTCTTCCCTTTTTTTTTATTTTTGCAAAAACCTAAAAAGCAAAGTTATAAAGCAGATAAAAATAAGCTATTTTTGTGAAATCAACTTTTTTCTAAATCACTAATAAGCTAGAAAACAGTTTAAAAATCAGACAGAATTCACTTAACCATTTTTTTACTTTTTTGAAAACTTAATAAGCTCGAAACTAAGATAAGCTAAAACTATATCAAATAAGCTACTAGCAACTAACTTCTAATCTAATAAGCTAGTTTAAACAAGAAATAAGCAAATTAAAAGACAATAAGCTGAAAAAACACTTGGGACACAACTGAGCTCAAAACAGACAATGAGACAACTTTGAGCTTATTTAAGCTAGCACTAAGAGGACCTTATGACCATTCTTAGTTTATAATCCTTAACTTAAAGCTCAGCTTAAAGCTACTAAAACAACAAACAGAAAGACATTTGAAATTCAATTAAGCATTGAAAAATCACAATTAAAAAGCTACTTATGCTGTTTTTGATGTTTTTTGGTTTTTTCTATGAAAAGTTAAAATAAGCTAATCCTGACTCTATTAAGCTAAAAACAACTTAATATAACCCTAATAAGCTAGTTAAGACAGAAACTGAACAAAAACTTATGGCAATAAGCTAAAAATCTCAAATAAGCATTTTGATATAACTGTTAACCACACAGTCCCTGGAGAAAACTTTAAGCTTATTTTAAGATAAGCTATTGGATCCTTATGACATAATGACCTATACTACCTTAAAGTTTGACTAATAAGCTACCTAAATCTACTCTTAAAAAGTATTTTGAAACTCAAATGCTTAATGAAAAAGCTGCTTGAAAACTGCTTATATACTCAGTGTATGCTGAGTTTACTACTTGGTTTTTGAAAAGACAAATTGCTGAATTTGAGCTTAAAAACAAATAGCTTAGTGAACTTTTAAAAGCAAAATAAGCTGAAATAGATCTATTATTACCTAAAATCTACTTGTGAACAAAATTTGAAATTCTAAAAACTATTTTTACCTGCTGATTTTTAAGCTAGAAATTGGCTATTTGTCTATTTTCTCTACTGATGCAATTGACCACTAAACTAACCAAAACTTAAATCCAACAAGAGCAGACCTAATGACTTGATTTAAACATCTTTATAACACTAAAACTAAAGCAATTTGAGCAATAACAATAACTAGAAAAGACTTAAGCTAGAAATTCTACTAGAACTGACTTAATGATCACAGATTCAAAATAACAACTAGAAAACCTATGAAAACTTGATCAAGCCTAACAAATAACCTAGAATCCTAACTTCTAAACCTAAAAATGAAGTTTAAAATGAATCTAAGAGACCAAATGGACTCAAGCAGTACTAACTCAAGTTAGTACTGCTTGTCCCAAACACCTCCTTATTTTCTTAAAAGTCATTTTAAGCTTATAAGATTGAGATTCAGATAACAAACTTCAAATACCAGATAATAATAAACTATAAACAGACTTAATCAACAACTTTTAATAAACAAATAAGCCAGAACAATAAGCCAGTGAATTATGCTACTATTTTTGGTTTTTCAACTGTTTTATAGCAAAATTATGAAAACTAAGATTTAAACTAAAAACCTAACACAATAAGCATCAAAGCATAATAACAAGCAGTAATAAGCTATTCTATACTACAATAAGCAAGCAATAAGCAATGATAAGCTGAAATTCAAAATTAAGCTATAAAAAGGAATTGATAACTTACAAGAGCCTTTGCTCTAAACAAGGCTTATCAAAATGCTCTTATGAGCTATCAACAAGCTCTAGCTTATCTTATGATAAGCTGGTGAGGTCCTGGAAGCCCATCCCTTATTGGCTTCCCTTCCATAAAAGGTGTGGTAATTTATGAGAGGATTTGAGTCTTAATAAACTTAGTTAAGCTTTTTGAAAAGCTTAACTAAGTGAATACTAGCTTATTTGTTAGAATGATAGCTTTTTGAGCTTATTTAAACAGTAGAGAGCATGATTATACTAAATTGCTTTTAAGTGAAAACATGAATTGCACATTAAGCTTAAATGAAAACAAACTTTTATTTATTAATGAAACTGATTACAAACTGATGAAAACAGAAGATTACATGTATTGAAAACAATAAGCTAAAAATTACATTTAAGAAATTACACTAAAATCTATATTAAGCTACTTTTAAAAACTACTCATAGATCCCCCGTTGTGAGTGAAAGAGGTCTTGTATTTATAGGCCTGGAGAGAAGGATCTAGACCTCTGCACACGCTCCCCTTGATTTGATCTTGGCCTTTCAATCATTGCCAATCATTGGATCTTCAATCTTAACCGTTGGATAAATAAGTGAGCACACGGATTGCCAAGCTGGCAATCCTTGTGTCAGAGGCTTTGTGCTTCTTTTTGCCTTGTTTTAATGTAAAATCCCATCTTTTGGTGTGTTAGTTTGATATCTCGCGTGTCATTCCCTGTCCCAATTGACCAATCAAAGGCTGTTGATGACGTTTCTTTTGCTGAGTTGTAAGCTTAGTACTTGGAATCTTGAGGCCACATTATTAATTGAGCTTGGGAGGGGATTTTAACTCTTAATTTGAGCTGTGAGGTAACTTGGGACGAAGATGAATAGTAAAAACGACTTTTCCGCTTCTTTTACCCCTTTTATTCGTTTGACCCGGGTTTTGACTTGGGCTTGGGTTTTTTTATAAAAGAGTTTGGGCCGGTGTATTGGGTATGGTTTTGGGCTCGGGTAATTAAAAGGATTTTGGGATAATGATTTAATAAAAACACTTTTAACAACCGTTAGTTATGGACTAACGGTGTTAGGGTTTTTGGGACTTTTGGTGAAATTGTGTTAATTTTAAGGATATTTTTGGTATTTTGAAGGTTTTGTCTTTTTGTGGTTGACCAAGTTTTGACCAAGATTGACTTTGTTGACCTTTGCTAGAAACTCCCGGCTCTTGTGCACTCTATCCGTCTTCGTGTTCGTGTTTGTCCGGTTTTGACCGTTTTCTTGTGATTTTTGCAATATCCGTACATACACATCACAAATGACAAAACAAGCAATATACAAACATAATTTGCACAATTTATTTCATTTTAGTGTCATTTTTTATATAAAAAGAATATGTGATTTCTCATATATCACACTTGTTAAATAATATCTATTCATTTATGTGTGTAAAGTAAAATGGTACTTGGTGTCCAAACAATGTTTACTAGTCAATAATACATGATTTAGTATTTTTATTTGATTATATAATTATGCTATATAATTAGTTTAATTGTTTGTAAAAATAATATTTATAAAGTTAAAAACGTATATAAATATTATATTAATGGTACGACAATATTTCTTAAGGTTTTTATAGCCCAAACAGACCTAAAAGCCCTCGTAAAGTACTTTTTATAATTCCATCAGATTGTTAAATGTTTATTAAAGTCTTAGAAAATTATTTATAAAAGTTAATTGGTTTTATACTTTTTATTTATTTGAAAACTTTAAAAACTCACAACTTGCTCATTTTAACTCGGTTTCGCGTGTTCTTTATATGTATGGATTCGTGACGAGATAAACTATGTAAATAAATAATCTACTGTTTGCCTAGAAATCTGTGTTGAACTCAGTAAATTAAAATAGTTTATAAAAGTATTTTTATAAACTTAAAACTTGTAAAACTCGTATCTCATTCGTTTTAATTCGGTTTGTAGTGATCCTTATAGTTTTGGAATCCTCATGACTTGTACTTTTTCATAAAAATGTGTCCCTATTTTATCAGACCTGAAAACAGTGAAGGTTTTTATAAAATAACTTTTATAAAAACACTTTTATATATTTAATTATCGTAAACTTGTAAATGTCATATCTCCTTTGTTATAGCTCGGATTTTCGTTCTTTATATGCACGGATTTCTAAAAATATGCACTATTTGAATAAAATATATGATAAATATTTTATTAAACGACCTAAAACAGTAGAGGTATTTATTGTTTTGTATAATAAAATATTATAACTTGTTTTTATATACTCTTCACTTAATTAAACCACTATAAGTCCTCTAACTTATGAAATAACACAACTTGGTATATCTTAAGTCCTCTATAATATGTTCATAACACTTGACAATGAATAAGTGTCCTCATAATCTTTTGTAAATACAACTTTCAACATGAATTAATTTACAAACTATACTTATAAATTAATTAACATCCATGTAAGGTGTATACTCCCATTTTAAGTATTACTTCAATAATATTGTTATCTCTATATAATTCGAACCTTATGTAACCTTTGTTTATATCATAATTACATGAAAATACCATAGGTGGTGTTTAAATATATAACAAGCATGTACAACATAATCATATGAATGAATGGCAAAATTTTAATGCTTTTATATGGACACTTAAAATATGTAGTAGAGATGTGAACACAAGCTTACACTTAAGCTTAAACCCAATAAATCAAACACAAGATCAAACCCTAATTAGGAAAACCTTAATTAGCTTCTTGAATAACTCTTGATAAATCGCAAACCCAAGCTTCCAATACACTAGAATGATCTTAGATATTCTTAGCAACAATTCTTGAACACTTGGAATACTTTAGTATGAAAATTTATAGGAAACCCTAGCTCATTAATTTGAGTCGTGGCTTATTTGGTTGTGTTGGGAGAGTTTTGTATATTTTTCTTGTAAAGAGAGAGTGTGTGAGTTAATAAACATGTTACTTGCATTATGTAGGAAGAGTTAAGCCTTAACAACCTTAAATTAACCCTAGTTCGGAAGTGGGGTTAGGAGTACACCTTGTAAGAACATGTAAGATGCTCTCCTCCTATCCATGTAAAATGGACGCCTAGGAGTGGTGGAGAGGTACCAAGATTAGACAATCTTTAGAAACATGTGAAATTGTAAGGTACTTGGTTAGTTAGCTTAAGAAAAGTGGGGTTTAACTTTGGTTTGAGTTTTAATCTAACCTAACCGGCCCTATGTGGCTTATAATTGAGAAAATGAATTTATTTTGGGTATTGGGTAATAGTGGGTATTTGTTTGAGTGTAGATAGGTATAGGTATTTCCGGGTACGCCTAAATGTATCTTATTGCGAAACGTAAGCATTTTACGTAACTGATAAAAATAAAATATGAAAAGTTAATAATTATTCTCATAATAATTATATAACACTTGCTTGACGTAAACTTTTACTTGTTTGATGCCCGTTTACGTTGAATGATGATTTTTAGTTTACGCGATTTAACTAAACGTTGAAAATAAAAAGTGAGCGCGTAAAAGTTTAAAATAAATAGTGGAATATTTATTGACGTAAAAAGACGTTAAAATGCGGATTGTTATAGTCTCCCCATGTTAAAAGAATTTCGTCCCGAAATTCAGGTTGAGTTGCCTTCCGGAATGTTGTTGGTGAAGAGGTGTGGGTTTCACTTGCCGACGGATTGTCCTAGGGTGACTAACGATGCGTCTTCGACTTTTTGGTTTAAGATTTGATATAAGATGATGTAAGAGTTTAATTAGTTATTATGATTATTAGTTTGGTTCAATGTGATAATTATGTTTTATGAGTATGCACACAGAACTTGATATAAGTAGAAAATTATTTCTTGGCAAGAGGTTTTAAGGTGACTACTACTCAGCATGGCATGGTCCTTCCTGAATGCATAGATGATCAGGCTATGCACCAAATATACATAGATGATCAGGCTATGCATATTTGAGGGCTAACGATGCGATGCTCATTTTTGTCAAAATAGTGTTATGTATAAAAAAGTATCAAAGAGTTTTATAAGATGACAAAATAATTCACAAGGTGGAGGTAAGGTTGTTGATAGGATGACAATAGAATGATTTGCGAGAAATCGTATGATGGTTTACAAGACAATAGCTAAATGACTCATGGGGTGACAATAAAATAATTTATGTGATGAAAATGGTTTCATAAGGTAAGAATAAGATAATTCATAAAGTGATAGTAACGTAGTTTTTGAGATGATTGCAAAATAGTATATAAGATGTCAAGAAGGTAATTCATAAGGTATTCGTGAAATGATTGTGAATAGTTTATAAAATGTTAGCTCGTTGAACAGTGTTAAAATAGTTTATCAATGATAGTAAAATGGTTTATACAATGATAGTTTATCAATCGGTAGTAAGGTAGTTTGTTAATGACATTGACTTGTTTATGGGATGGTACTAAAATTGTTTATGAGGTGGTATCAAAATAGTTTTCGAAGGAATTACGTGACAGTTCATAATGTAATAGTAAGGAGTTTATGTTGTGGTAACAAATTGTTTATGAATTGATAACCAAATAAAAAAAATTTGACTATGGAAACAGTTTACGAGGGACAATGAAAATAGTTTATTGCGTGATAGTGATATGTTTCATAAAATCATAATGTTTTAGTAAGTGGTTTGCATGAATACATAGAGAGTTGGAATAAAATTAACGAAGTTTTCATAATACCATAATTTGATAGATAATTAGGTTCATTGTTTTCCCTCTAAAATACAACATGGTTTCTTGATATTACAATCCTTCAATACTAGATAATACATAAATAATGTGGCAACAACTCTATGGGTAAAATCCGTGATGACTGATCATGGGAGCCTCGAGCTCCTAAGACTCTCTAGCTCCTCCTGAATCAAACCTAACTGGTGCTCAATCCTTTCACGGGCTTCTCTCTCGTCCCTCACTATGCCATGAAGCCATGTCTCAATCAGCTCCAATGATCTAACTCTAGCGCGCAAAGTGATCCCCTCTGTCTCAGCCCTACTTGCTCTCTCTCTCTCTCTCTTAGAGTCAGCAGCTCCTCCTCAATCTCCTCCCACCTTTGTGTGGGCATCTCTAGTAATCGCTCCTGAATACCCCCTATCACCTCCCCGTGTCGGGCCAGTGTTCTCACAACAGTTGCTGCAGGAAAATAAACTATAGTGACGGGCTCTGGATGAATGATATCCATCTTGATATCGATTGGGTCCCCAAGATTCTCCTCAGCAGAGACATGATTAGTAGGTGCAGCCATAACCTGCACAAGCAAGAGTTTATATAAATTGTATTTATATGAAACCATGCAGGATGCGTGCAGTATGAAAGGTAAACACGATGCAAGATGATGCATGGTGAGTGAATATGCACACATGGCAGGGATGAAAATGTGACATGGCGAAATGGAATGCATCATGGTATGAATGGACGATGGTATGAATGAGTGATGGTATGAATGAATGATGGTATGAATGAATGATGGTATAATATCATATAAGATAGATTAATGTTCAGATAATGTTTAGGACATACGAGTTTATAGTATACCTTGTCTTAAGAAATGTTCTAGTATTTATATAATAACTCTTATGTAAACAAGTGTAAAATATACGCAAGGTAGGGTAAGTATATATATATATATATATACAGGCTCCAGTTCCATTGAGAATGTTTTTATTTTGAGAAGATTGAGAAATCTTCGTTTGAGCAAATTGATTCATGTTTTTTGATTTGATTCACAAATCATTGTTAAAATCGAGTTATGATGATGATTCATTAAATTTGTACAGATGATTCAGTATTGTACATATATTGCAAAATTGAGAGATTTTTAACATTGATTCAATTTTTTTTTACACATTTTGAATTATAATCACATTAAAATGAGTTTTACATTTGAAAAACGTGAATCAAAGTTAGAAATCTATCGTTTTTGAAACCTTCTCAATCTTCTCAAAATAAAAACCTTCTCAATCGATCACTTTTCAAGAAAATTATATCAATTTCAAGAAAATCAACGAGATTACTTTTCAAACGACACATTTAGAGGTCGTTCTCTTATATCTTGTGTTGTTGTATTATGAAGTAACGCTCCCGAACATATTTACGCTGCGACACATTTTTGGGGGTGTTACAGATTGGTATCAGAGCACTGGTTATAGAGAACTAGGTTGCATATTTTACCCTAGACTATAACCGTTTTCACAAACATTGCATCACATCAAACATTTTCAAAGTGCATACACACTACTTGCTTACTTGCTTGCATTACTTGCTACATTAAGTGCTTACATGACATACATATATATGATATATATGCTTTCATCCCTTTGCGTATATCGTACATTTATTTATATAAGAGTTATTTATATAAATACCAGTTGATTTCTTTAGACATTGTAAGTTACACAATGGTCTCATTTTACTCCTTAGACATTGTGAGTTGCACAATGGTCTCACTTCGTCCTCAGACATTGTAAGTTATACAATAGCCTCTAAAACTTTTTCATAACCTTATACATTATCGTTTTATACGAAACCCGTCACAGTTTTGTTTTCATGGAATTATGTGTGAATCTAAGTACTACAAGTCTTGTATGGGCGGGACTTGTAATAGGAGGATTGATACGATAATTGCTATGGTAACTCGTTCATAATGACCTTTATCTTAATTACTATAACCGAGTACTCATTAACTATTTTGAACACTATGTCGATTTCCCCTGATTCGTTGCTTACCCTCCAAGTAATTAACAGTTCATGACACCTTAGCTAATCGTATCTTTTGAATCAAAGTTAAGTTGTTGCTGTCAATAAGTATAAGTGACGTATGTAACTCAGAGTTTGTAGTCAATCATGTAAATGAGTTTGTAAACATTTATGTAAACGAGTTTGTAATCAATCATATAAATGAGTTTGTAAACTTTCATGTATCCAAAGTTATATATATGAGTTTTGAAATAAAGGATGTAAACAAGTACTGTAGATGAGCATTGTAAAAGTGTTTGGTAATGAATATGTAAACAAGTGTAACGAACTATGTATATACCACCCGAGATTTGTAATGTAAGTGTAAAACAAGTGAAAGATGGGTTTAAACTCACCGCAACAATGAATGTTTTGATTATCTAACTCAAAATTAGTGGAGGTCTAGCGAGAAGCGAATGCTACCTATTTAATTATAGGTCGTTTATACACATCACAAATGACAAAACAAGCAATATACACGCATAATTTGCACAATTTGTTCATTTTAGGGTCATTTTTGGTATAAAAAGGATATGTGATTTCTCACATATCACACTTGTTAAATAATATCTATTCATTTATGTGTGTAAAGTAAAATGGTACTTGCTGTCCAAACAATGTTTACTAGTCAATAATACATGATTTAGTATTTTTATTTGATTATATAATTATGCTATATAATTAGTTTAATTGTTTGTAAAAACAATATTTATAAAGTTAAAAATGTATATAAATATTATATTAATGGTACGACAATATTTCTTAATGTTTTTATTGCCCAAACGGACCTAAAAGCCCTCGTAAAGTACTTTTTATAATTCCATCAGATTGTTAAATGTTTATTAAAGTCTTAGAAAATTATTTATAAAAGTTAATTGGTTTTATACTTTTTATTTATTTGAAAACTTTAAAAACTCACAACTTGCTCATTTTAACTCGGTTTCGCCTGTTCTTTATATGTATGGATTAGTGACGAGATAAACTATGTAAATAAATAATCTATTGTTTGCCTAGAAATCTGTGTCGAACTCAGTAAATTAAAATAGTTTATAAAAGTATTTTTATAAACTTAAACTTGTAAAACTCGTATCTCGTTTGTTTTAATTTGGTTTGTAGTGATCCTTATAGTTTTGGAATCCTCATGACTTGTACTTTTTCATTAAAATGTGTCCCTATTTTATCAGACCTGAAGGTTTTTATAAAATAACTTTTATAAAAATACTTTTATATATTTAATTATCGTAAACTTGTAAATGTCATATCTCCTTTGTTATAGCTCGGATTTTCGAGTTCTTTATATGCACGGATTTCTAAAAATATGTACTATTTGAATAAAATATAAGATAAATATTTATTAAACGACCTAAAACAATAGGTATTTAAGTTTTATAAAATTAATATATTAAACTTGTTTTATATACTCTTCACTTAATTAAACCACTACAAGTCCTCTAACTTATGAAATAACACAACTTGGTATATCTTAAGTCCTCTATAATATGTCCATAATACTTGACCATGAATAAGTTTCCTCATAATCTTTTGTAAATAAAACTTTCAACATGAATTAATTTACAAACTATACTTATAAATTAATTAACATCCATGTAAGGTGTATACTCCCATTTTAAGTATTACTTCACTAATGTATATATATAATTCAAACCTTATGTACCCTTGTAATATCTCATAATTTCATGAAAATAACCTAGGTGGTGTTTAACATATATAACAAGCATGTACACATAATCATATGAATGAATGGAAAATGTTAAAGCTTAAATGGACCTTAGAGAAATGTAGTAGGATGATGAACACAAGCTTACACTTAAGCTTAAACCCAATAAATCAAACACAAGATCAAACCCTAATTAGGAAAACCCTAATTAACTTCTTGAATAACTCTTGATAAATCGCAAACCCAAGCTTCCCATAGACTAGAATGATCTTAGATATACTTAGCAACATTGCTTGAACACTTGGAATACCTTAGTATGAAAATTTACAGGAAACCCTAGCTCATTAATTTGATCCGTGGCTTATTTTGTTGTGTTGGGAGAGTTTTGTGTATTTTTCTTGCAAAGAGAGAGTGTGTGAGTTAATAAACATGTTACTTGCATAATGTAGGAAGAGTTAAGCCTTAACAACCTTAAATTAACCCTAGTTAGGAAGTGGGGTTAGGAGTACACCTTGTAAGAACATGTAAGATGCTCTCCTCCTATCCATGTAAAATGGACGCCTAGGAGTGGTGGAGAGGTACCAAGATTAGACAATCTTTAGAAACATGTGAAATTGTAAGGTACTTGGTTAGTTAGCTTATGAAAAGTAGGGTTTAACTTTGGTTTGAGTTTTAATCTAACCCAGTTGGCCCTATGTGGTTTATAATTGAGAAAATGAATTTATTTTGGGTATTGGGTATAATAGTGGGTATTTGTTTGAGTGTAGATAGGTATAGGTATTTCCGGGTACGCCTAAATGTATCTTATTGCGAAACGTAAGCATTTTACGTAACTGATAAAAATAAAATATGAAAAGTTAATAATTATTCTCATATTAATTATATAACACTTGCTTGACGTAAACTTTTTCTTGTTTGATGCCCGTTTACGTTGAATGATGATTTTTAGTTTACGTAATTTAACTAAACGTTGAAAATAAAAAGTGAGCGCGTAAAAGTTTAAAATAAATAGTAGAATATTTATTGACGTAAAAAGACGTAAAAATAAGGATTGTTGCAACAACTCATAGAGCAAAACACTGTCTTTTTGGGCTGCTAAAAAAGCGACGTCATTTAGCCCCTTTGAATTAGGTAGTATATGTATCTTCAATAGACACGTCATAAACTTGGCTCAAATTAATTCATGTCTCGACTGCGATCATAGAGATTGTTGAGCAGAGTTAATCTCACATTCGAACATCCTTCCATTTTGCACAACAAAACAACATACTTGAAAGATCGTCACAGCCAAATAAAACACAAATTATACCGTCCTTCTATTTTGAGCAGTAAAACGATATTCTTGAAAGATCATTACAACAAAGTAAAACACAACTTATAGCACTTATGAAATCGACACTTAAAACGCAAATCTAAGTAAAGAATCTGAAACAAAATGCATGAATATTTTTATATAAGATTCGCTAAACAAACAACGCACCATGAAATTCAAAACACATGAACATTCTAAGAGCAAAAAAATCAATCAGTCGAAACAAATTACATATTCATTCTAGGCAAAAACAAAATAGCAAAACCGTGAACCCTTTGATATACCCTAATTAGTTTAAAAACCAATAATACTATAACTTAACAATGCTTACGTACCTGGAAATTCAACCACTGGCAAATACAAAATCCTAATTTTTTTCAATAAAGAAGACGATAAAAAGGATGGATCTCAAAATAAATGATACTCTCGTTAATTGTGTTAATAATGGACATCAAGTGTTAAGCATGCAATTAGCCTACAGATTTAGTATAGTTTGGCACACATACATGTAAGAAAATGACGGGAGCAGGAGCCAAACTCATAAACATTTTATACACTTATGACATCAGCTAATACATAGCTTATGCCAACATATGATACAACAAAACACTATCATTTTGGGTTGATAAAAAAGCGACGTCGTTTGGCCCCATTAAATTATGCAATATACGTATCTTCCTCAATCGATACATGATAAACTTGGATCAGATTAATTCATGTATCAACTGTGATCATAGAGTTTGATAAGCCAAGTTAATATCATAATCAACCGTCATTCCATTTTGCGCAGCAAAACAACTAACTTGAAAGACCATCACAACCAAATAAAACACAACTTATAACACTTATGAAATCAGCACTTATGACTACAGCTTATGCACACAGTATAAAATCAACACTTATAACCACATATCAGACTTTAAAAGAGATCATGAAGCTTATAGAAGCTTATACACACTTTATACAATTATGGCCATAACTTATACACAACTTATGATCACAGCTCGACCACAACCTGTAACCATAGATTCAAACACATTTAGGTTCAAACCCAAAATAGAAATACATATCCACAAATCCACTAATAGATACACATATTTGTAAAATGAATCATAGCTTCAACCTTACATAAATCATATATTGCCTAACAAACAAAATCATTTTTAATAGTCAATGTCTTTGTTTAGCCAAATACGACATCGTACGGATGCTCATTGTATAAAAAGGTGGCTTCCATAAGATACGTTGCTAAGCCGAGTCAATCTTGCACTCGACCGTTCTTCCATTTTGCGTAGCTGATGATGTGTCAAGGTCAAGCACCAACCATAATTCCATAGAAAACATCGTGTAATTCTTACTTTCCTAATCATTCGATTTTTAATTGTTTGATCACGTTTGTAAAATAACAATGATTGTGGGCTAATACCCTCAAGTATTAGCCATGTTAATGAAGATTATAATGTTTGGTTTGTTTTAATCCAGCTTGCTTAATTTATCGTTTTTGTTTAATTATGTTTATCGCCTTATACTTGTTTATGTGCTTGTATATGCGACCTATCATTCAACTGGGTCTAGTGAGACTTAACCAGTAATCTAGATGACAGGATAGCTCTCCATGTTGTGTTTTGTATGCCCGGACAAGTAGGATCACAAATGAAACCTTGTCCTTACCCTTTGATTATGAGCTTAGTTGGACCGGCAGGTGACCTGATAATTGTTCAACTAGTATTGTTCTTAATTAATTGGTATTGATTTTGGTGGTGGACTACCGGTGTATAAAACAACATCAAACAATAAGTGGGTAAAGTCCTGATGGGCTAGGGTATTAACAGGATCACCACTGCTTTAATTCCATATGATAGATTATAATTAGACTATTGGATGCTTTATATTGATGCATTAATCGTGACAGGATTGTTCGTATCTAGGTCTTAGGATGAAGAACCGCCTAAGTCTTAAGAATGATATGCCGCCTCGAGATAAGTAGCCATTGTACTAAACAAACAAATCAACATTTAATCGGATTTAACATGGTTAATACAGTTTTCTATTATTTGGCTTGTACCGCTTCTTTATCTTGTGATTATTTGCTTTAGTGTTTATTATGTTTAGAATTAATCTTTGTCACCACCAAACCTCTGTCCGTCTCTCAGGCTAAAAACCTCTCATTTACCACTAGTAAATATGTATATCATAGGTTTAACAAGTGATTAGACTAATCTATATAGATTAAAATACTGATAGAATATTATGTTACTCTCGCTCTTAGTGTTCGACACCCTACTTACTGCGAAGCTACATCTTCACCGGGTACACTGCCCGTTAAAGTGTTGTCTTTAGGTTTGTCAGCTAAATATAAATGTAAAACTTGATAATCACTTAATATACACCACACGACGACACATTAAGTTTTTGGCGCCGTTGCCGGGAAGTGATTAGTTAAACCTTATTCTTCTTAGTATTTCTAACCTTTAACTTGCTTAGTGTAGTCTAATTATTTAATTATGTTTGTATTTATTTTGTGTGTTTAAATTGAGTGCTTAAATTCCTGCATTGTTTATTTCTGTCCAATACGACGTATTCAGTGTATTGAATACGGCGTATTAGTCCATTTGACATTTTTCTCCATAAGAAAGATCATCGCAGGTAAAAAATGGACGAACCAAATATCACCATGGAGGAATACATCAGACTCGAAGAAGAAAAAGATCAAAGGCAAGGTCGAACGTTCAATTGGCAAACTGCCACGTTTGGGAAAGTTGAAAACTATAAAGATGAGGACGATTGTTTCATCAACTTCGAAACTGAATTCCTATCCATAGTCTTTGATAATACCTTAACGTCCGGTACAACACCCCTATGTGCACCCACGGTAAGTCCTCCTAACAAAAACAAGATTGATTTCAGAATATCATTAGACGAATCCGACGATGAAGATTACACGGTAATTTTTGATGAAAATTCATTCTCATATAAAATAATTTCTATCAATGATTTAAAAACAGATTCGGAAAATGATAATGATAAAAATAATATGTCTTCATCACCCAAACCTACGGTTGATTACTTAGATGATTTAGACTTCTTTAATGATTTCGAATATGAATTCCCAGCCATTGTTTATAACGATGGTTTAACGTCTAAACCAGATCTTGATATTGGACCTTCCATAAGTTCTAAACGTATCGATAAATTTGAAACATCATTGTCCGAATATGATGAAGAGGAACAAAACGTTCTACACTTTAGTGATTCATTTCCTCCAGACGTATTTTTTTCCAATGATCCGAAAATGACTGAGGACAGTAATGATAATATAGGGATAACACCGCTTTCTGAATATAAAGAAATAAAAAAACCAAATGAGCTTCCGAGAAAAAATCACGATAAGACCAATAAAATTCTTAACGAAAAGATTTTTATCATAATGTTGGGTGCAAATATCGTGAGCTGGAATTATTTTAACTGGATGCCATTGCAACTCATCAAAAATTTATATATGCCGTTTGGCATCCCGTTCGACCCTAAACGGTATTATAAGGATGGTGCTCACACGAGAAAATTGCGGAGGCCAAGGTACGTTTTCCTTTGTTAAACTTTAAAAAGTTGGTCTCCATACGGCGTATTTAGGTATACCAATACGCGGTATCAATTTAATGTCTGATACGGCGTATCAGACAAATCCCTATACGGCGTATCCAACGTGGGTATAAAAACCCAGCTAATACGCCGGATCATTTTACACACACACTTTTTACTCACAAGCAAAAATTTTCACCGCACCTTTTTAATCTCGAAAATCAAATATGTGTTTCTATATTTCTTGCCTCTTAATTGAAAGGTATGATCTAATCTATCCTCTTATTTATTTTTTGTATAAGAATTAAGGTAGGGTTTAGATTTTAGATTTAGGGTTCATGTGACTATTATATGCCCCCCTCCTTGTTAAGATACTATAATTCGTTGAATACAACATTTTTGAAATGATTGGGATAAAACAGGTAAAATAAGGAATCTTCCTTTTTTGATTTTAACTGCAGAAGCAATATGGCATATTCAATTAATTGGATACGACGTATTGCCTTAAGTTTTACCCAAATTTTAAACCTCAATACGACGTATCCAATGAATTGAATACGGCGTATTGATCTGATATAAGGTTCTATGTTTTAACGCCCATACGTCGTATCCTCTTGAATACATACGGCGTATTAACCTCAGACCTTTACATACGGCGTATCCTTCTATGAATACGTCGTATCAGCCCTCACAACAGAATGAATTATGTTTACTAATCTAGTTAATTTTTCAGATATGGCACCATTACCCGCTGCTGATCAGAGACACCCTTGGCTCAGATACCAGGTTGAGGGATACACTGAGGGTATTATACATAGTTACAAGCAGAGGCTCGAGAAAATATAGAGTAGGCCGGTTAACCAGGTTCATGTATTAGATTTTGAGGGTTTGACTCCCGGGATAAGGCAGGATTTGGCAGTGAGGTTGAGGATGGTGTATACTGAAGAGGGGCGGCAGGTGTTCGTGAGTCACGCTTGGAGGAGACTATTTAGGATCCGAGCACCTCTGGTCCGGGAGTTCATTCTGGAGTTTCTTAGCATTTGCAGGATGAGTGATACAGAAATAGGCCTGGATGTTGCTGATATGCTATGTTTTTAGTTAGGAGGTATTAGGAGGAGGATGACATGGAGATTGTTTATTTTGGCATTGGGATTACACACAGAGCAAGAGATGGCAGAGGCTGGGTTTGGAGCCTACTCGGATGACAGTGATAGATTGATCCCCGACAAGGGGGATCTTAGGGATTATTGGATTGAGATCTCGTCTAATAGAGACTTCTTGGGCCCCGCCCCTTCTTATGTTCTTATTCGAGACCCTGTTAGGAGACTATGCCACAGGATGATAACTTACAATATTTCTGGGAGGGGGTAGGCACCTGAGAAGGTGACCGGTGTTGATCTTTTCTACCTCCGCAGCATGGACTGAGGGACTGCTCTCGTCCCACATCTATTAGCGCAATATCTATTTAGGCATGCTTAGGGGAGGAAGAGCAGGGCTAGGTTGTCAGGAGGGTACTTCATTGGGCGTTTGGCCATGCATTTTGGGCTAGTCAGTGATGAAGGATTGAGGGTGTTGACATTAGATTCACCTTAAGAATAGAAGATCCGAAGGCTTGGTAAAGTGAAAGAGATGAATAGCCATTTATTAGAGAGAAAAGAGATAAGATGGGAAGTTATGTGTGTGGTAGGGAGAAAACACACACACTTCACTTTTACAAAAGTGAGCTTCACCCCTCCATGGAAGTATGGAGGGGGTATTTATAGTCCCGGGCTTGACTAGCTAAACTAACCCGACATGACTATAAATGATAAATGTAATTCCAGATTAGTCAACGTATTTTAGGGCTAACAATCTTCCCCCAATATGTGGACATACGGAATTACTTACAATGTTCCTAAAAAGTACAAATACAATTAGATAAAGTCTTCCAAAGCGCTTCTAAAGCTGAAGTTGTCTTCTGAGTTCTCCTCATCTTGAAACTTGTATTCCAGCTTGGATTTTCTGTGTCTTTACTTGTATAGGAACCATTGTAGTATGCATGAGTTGGATTAACTTC
>BQNB010124495.1:0-19928 GCA_026074375.1 Tanacetum coccineum
ACCGTGTAGATTAAGCCTATTTTAATCAAAGTTGCTAGTTGATTTCGTGTAAAGTTTTGTATTTCCTGTGTCAAAGTGAAACTTTTATATCTTTGTATTGGTCGGGAAATTACACAATGCAATGGGAAAATTATGTAGCTCATAAATTTTGCTACTTTCGTGATTATGTTTTATTTCTGAAGGAGAAGTGTTATAAGGAAAAATTATCTGGATGAATTATGAAAGTGATGACGGTGAAATTACACCGAGATTTATGTTGTATTGCAAAAAAATGAAAAAAACAGCAAAAAGAAAGAAAGATAGTCAGTTCATTAAGCTTAGACCGAAGGAACTATTTGGAAGAATCGATTGTTCGTTGATACGTTACAAAAATCAACGATGTAAAGTCTTGTAAAAAGTGGCCGATATCACCACTTATTCTGTAAAAGTATGTAAAGAGCTGGATGTAAGGGAAGTTGACCATTATGGGAACACCAACTTAGGTTGTCTTTGTCATTTCTATGATCGAGGCGTTTGTCTATATGTTCAAGTTTTTATCATGGAACAGTCAGGAAAAGTTTCTAGCAACCGTACCGTATTTGTTGGCTTAGTCTATTTGTTTCGTAAATTTTTTATTTAACAACCATTTACTTCCATTTTCTAGCAACTAACCTTAAGATCTACTCGGACGAGGATGTGTACGAGCATGCATGTCTATTCCATCATTACAGCCATGTATGCGTGTCTCACCAGCCTTGTTGGACGACGACTTTTAGTGAAATTAGAAGCTCCCTACCCTATATCGTTTTTCATCCTAACCGTTGGTTAAACAAGGATGGGGATGTGATCGAATTGTACATGTCTATTCCGTCGTTACGGCCATGTATGTATGATTCAGCTGCCTTGTTGGTGTGATACTTTTGGTGAAAGAGTGATTGAATGATCAACCCTAAGCCTTCTTAACCTAATTTATCTTTTGACTTGTTCCTCCTTAGCTCTAGTTGTGGAGATGTGTATCCTTGCCAAGCTTATAATAGAAAACTAATCACGACCGAGAAAATGAGCGTACCAATTAAATGTTGCACCATATATTAGTTGAGTGATCTGAGTGTTTTCATTTCCATATTTTATGAGGAGCTTGGTTATGTACAGGTGATTAGAACAAAACGATGCTTAAACGAAAAAAATCCTTAACTTCGGTTGTGACACATTTTCAAAAACTTTTCTAAAGTCTACTTGAAGACAAGTAGGATTCAAGTGGGGGGGGGTATTTGATGACATCAAATAACGTTTAACAACTCACAATTTTCCTTTATGTAATTATCCATCTATTAAATTAGATGCAACCATTTTCATGGAAAGATTTTTGCTTTATTCCATCCATAATGTAACGTAACTTACATTTACAAAAGTAAATGTGCTCACGCAACCTACCAATGCTAATTTCATCAACATTTATAGCAAGTAAACGTTATAATATGTCAATCAATATGTTCTAAACTCCATTTTTACCATATGTTATCTATTTAACGTACCTTTCATAACGTTTATTATAAAACAGATTTCATACGTTAACGTTTATGTCAAAACCCCGATTACATGTAATGTTTCTATACATTACAAATGTACAAGCTAATAAGGCATGTGTACAAGTTATCAATGCATGAAATTCGAATACCTTTTCCCTCTAAAACCCTAGTATAACTTCTTTAAGCTCATAGTACAAGTCGATAAAGCACGAGATTCAAATTTAACTATTTCCCTCCGAACTAATATACACCATTCATACCACTATTTAAGCCTAAGTTACTACTTTTTAATGCACAACATTTAAACTAGTTTACCCTCCATTTTACTCCAAACACTCGACAAAACCCTAAAAACCTAACCCAAAAACCCTAAACAACCCGATACCTCTAAACTAGTTTTAAACCAAGTTTAAACCAAGCCAAAACCTAGCAAGCATACTCCACCATGATGCACCACCTTTCCTACCACCTTGTCACCACCTTGCACCTCAAGTAAAGCACCTTGTCACTTCCTTTCACCACCATGCCGCCACCTCACCACCTACTTGTCACCACCTTGGTGATTTGAACCCTCCCACCTTCTAACACCTTGCTAAGCTATCCTCCTAGCTTCAAATAGTCACTAGTAGCTAACCTTGGCCACCACTCTTCTCAACTTGGCCACCACTCTAAGTTTCTAGCCTATATATACATGCATACATGCATACTATCAAAATTCACCATTTAAACTAAACCCTACCTCAAATCATGTCTAAGGCCAGATAAGGAAAGGAAAGAATAGGTCTTTAAGCTATTTTGGAACCAAGGGATAAGAAAAGAAGAGTTCTTGATTTATCTCCAAGCTTTCGGGTTACATTTTATCATTTTCGACCCATATCAAGCCATTTTCAATCCATTCAAGCTCTAGTAAGCCTCATAACTTGTTCTATAAAAGCTCTTGTCATATTTAGATCATGTATAAGCTTTCATATAATCATATGTTTAAGCTCTTAAAACCCTAAGCAACACGCTTGGTTTTCCTAACAAACGCAGGCCCTTAAAAACGTAAAAGCACTTTCGGAACCTATAAGCTATAAGCATAAGCTTTTAAATAAGCTATTTCTATAAGCTCACTTATCACTTTTATAATCATTAAAACTAATTCTAAAAGCCCTAACCTATCGGGTTAATATTTTTAAACCAAACGTACTCATCTTGGATTTTTAAGCTCATAAGCTCTTTTCATAAGCTACAAACTCATAAAACTTACTTAGTTTAGCTGATAGTAATAAGCTATAAGCTGCAAATTTATTTTGAGATCAAAAAATACAAAGATTATGGAACTTAACTAAAAACGGCAAAACATTTCATGCATAAGGGTATATATTGTAAATTTTGAAATTATTAAACTTTTGGGCCAAAAGTGTAAATACTCCAAAGTTAAACCACATGGGGCCTGTTTTGACAATTTCCAAAGTTAAAGGTTTAATATTTTAAAAATATAAATAAAGGGTTAAAAGTGTAAATTAATATATACCACAAGGGTAAAATTATACATTTTCATTATTCTCCAAGGGAATAAAATATAATATTTTTTATATTAATTATAGAAAAATCTAATTTAAATATTATAATACTTGATTTATTAAAACCCGACATATATATCGTTTTCAACAATTTCATCGACTCGAAACACTATACACATAATATATGTTATATATTTAATATAATTTATCATCCACTAACTTTTGAAGAAACTTAAAAAGATAAAATCCTATCATTCAAACTATAATGTATCACGTTACTAAAGGGAATTTCATGTGAGGGGCTTTCATTTGGCTAGACGTTTGACGAGTTTGTTGGATTTACAATTTAAAGTGACCTACGCTTCCCAAACATTTACTACAATGACCCTCTTGGATTATGATAGCTGAACGTGAAACGATGTTTTCCCACAATTTTAATAAACAAAATTTATCATTACATTAAACTTTAATGAAATAAAGTTTTTGAAACAATCAAACAAAGACTTGACTATTCCCCATGTTTTGTGTGACCGGTCCGTTTATTTCCATTGAGTCCACTTTTGACAACAATAAACTACCTATTAATTGAGTCATAGTCCCCACCACTTTACATGTTTTCTAAATCCCATAGGAGATACATGCTATAAACCATGAATACAAGTAATTTCAACTGTATGCTATCCTGATATATTATGCCTATGTACCATTCCATTTTTCCATAAGCCCCACTATCATGAACTGTTCATTACTTTGCGAGAAGTATGCGTGAATGCCTAAATATATCTATTAGGACTTTACCTTCCCCGTCCAGGTTTGCTGGTACATACATGGGCCAGTGGAAAGGACGCATTTCATTGAGGAACTCCGGGGATTGGCGAAAGCATCTGCGTTGGGTCAACACACTTATGCAATAACATTAATTTAAGGCTTCGGTGTTCATAAGCTTAGTGTAAAAATATAATATTGTTTACCAGATAAATGAATTTCATTCCAATTATTACTATTACATTGACTTGTATATAACTATTACATTTCAAACCTGTGAATTTCACTCAACCTTTATGTTGACCTTTTTAGCATGTTTATCTCAGGTAATTAAGCAACCTATAGCACGTAGTGACATTGGACTTGAGGACATCCAAACTTGTTATCATTCAAACTCTATGTTTTCATATGTATTTTGGGACCTTCTTTTGTAAAACTCTGATATATTATTGAATGATAACTAAATTTCCGATGAAAACGTCCTCTTTTGAGTCGTTTTTTATGAATATGGACTGTTTGATTCATGAAGTAATATTCCCAAATTAAGCTTCCGCTGCTATATGTCAAAGTAAGGGGGTGTTTACAATTGTAATTAGGCCTTGGTTATAAGAACGAAGGTTTAAAACCTAAACTATAACATAATTTTCATCCAAGAAAGTCCTCCCGTGCCACATACATATCCTAAATAGTAATGTAAATATACATAACGATTATATAAATACTTATGTTATTTACACTGGGTTTTAAGAATTATGTCTACTCTGACTATATCTACCCTATTATCATCCCAACTGATTCCAATGTTGAGGATGCTTTTTCCTCTACAAATACTCTTAACTATACCCTGGCTTCATCGGACTATTCCCTAGCTTCACTGGGAAACACTTCTTCTGACCCTTCAGAGGATCTATCTAAGAATCTCTTGGCCTCACTAGCCATCTCACCTTTCCATGATTATCCATATATGAAGGTCATGCAAGCATATAATGCTACTAATAATGAATCACCTATTCCACCACCACAAGCTCCGATTGCTCAATCCAACTGTTATTTTGCCTCCATCTCCAGTGTTATCACCATCACCACCATTTGATCCTCGAGATTTCTTTCTTCCCGAAGAGATTTTGCCACCTCAGAAACGAGCCCATTTCCTATCACCCTTCTCTACTAATTCCTCCGCCCCACCTCAGGTATTTGAGATGGGAGAGAGTTATCATAAGACGCGTTTGGAGCGCCATGAGGAACAGATCGAGACTTTTTTGAGTCACTTAGATGAGCTCCCTCTTGAGCGTATTCAGCACATGTAAGATAAGATAGAAGGTCTTGGTAATGGTCGAGTAATCATACAACGAGATTTTGACCAACTAGAAACCGAACTTCAAGAAGCCCGTACCCATATTTTTGGATTTCAGAGAGAGCAAATAAGACATGACGACGAGATTGTTCTTGCTCGCATCAGGATTTCTACTCTAGAGATGCTCATCGAGGATATCCAGGTTCGCCACCGATCAGATATGAAGAGTCTTCTGGACAAGATCCATGAGCTCAAGAACCACAAGGAAGGACCACCAGACTACTAGACTAGATCCTTGTCATTTACAGCTTTTGTTTAGAATCCAACCATGGGATGTGTGGCATAAATAACAACACTTGTCAAATTTTGGTTATGTAAAATATGTAGACAAGTTGTTTATGACATAATGAAGTTGTGATTCCATTATACCTCGCTGTTTCATGATACCGATTTATGTATGTCATGGTTGTCTATCATATACCTTGTGTTAAGGTTATTCATGTATCGTATCTTTATGTATCCAGGTTACTATGGCTCTCTTACCACCAGGTTTTCTCGAACCTTTATATCCGGATATGATTAATGCTCAAGATATTAAACATATGATCCCACCTACACCACCTAGAGATACTGAGCCTCCTGTTGGATCACCCATTTCATTATCTCCATCTTCATCAGTAGGATCTTCATCACCGATTAGGTCAACTACACCACCACTAGACTATCCCTTAGATGAGTCTATCTTCTCAGAGTTAGATAACACATTATGGATCATACCGCGATCACTGGAAAGTGAACCAGTCCCCGAGGAACCTAATAAGTCAGATGCTTGTTAAAGTACCCATCTCCGGAAGTCTTAGATTCTAAAATTTTCTGTTATATCTAACAATGTAATATCAAAGGATGTGTATTTCTTTGTTAGAACTTGTACCAAATAAGTATCTATGTCAAATGATATCAATATCACTATGTATGGAAATTTTGATTATTATACAAAGACTTGTGATATGACTCTATCATTGTATGAATTCTTATTTTGTGTTGTCTTGTAAATGTTGATAAAATGGCTCCTAAGAGGACATCAACATCTGCAGCACCACCTATGACTCAGGCCGCCATTAAGAAACTAGTTGCTGATAGTGTTTCCGCGGCTCTGGAAGCACAAGCTGCTACCATGGCAAATGCTGACAATACCAATAGGAACACTGGACCAAGAGAAACTCATGTAGTAAGAAAATGTAGCTACAAAGAGTTTATAAGCTGCCAACCTTTCAATTTCAAAGGTACGGAAGGCGCTGTTGGTCTCATCCGCTGGTTTGAACGAACTGAATCGGTATTTCTCTGTAGCAACTGTACCGAGGACTGCAAAGTGAAATTTGCTACTGGTACTCTAACTGAAGAAGCTTTGTCCTGGTGGAATTCATCCGCCAAGCCTATTGGCATAGAGGAAGCATACAAGACCACCTGGTTCAAATTTAAAAAGCTCTTAATAAAGAAGTATTGTGCCCGAACTGAGGTTAAGAAAATGGAAGACGAATTTTACAATCTAATTGTAAAAGGAAATGATCTCAAGACTTATGTTAGAAGATTCCAAGAATTGGCAGTTTTATGCCCAACTATGGTGCCAAATTCTGAGAAACTCATGGAAGTCTTCATCGAGGGATTACCCAGAAGTATTGAAGGAAACGTTACCGCTTTAAAGCCTTAAACTTTGGAGAAAGCTATTACCATAACCCAGAGGTTAATGGATCAAGTAACAAAGTACAATTCTGTACAAGGAACCAATGATCACAAATGAAAGTTTGATGATAGAAGAACCTTCACCAACAACAACAACTACCAGAATAACCGTAACAACAATAGCAACCGCAACAATGATCACCAACAACAACAAAATAGAAGGTAAGAAACCATCAGGGCTTATGCTGTCACCACAACTGAAAACAATAAGTATGCTGGAAACCTTCCTTTATGTAAGAAATGCAACCTGCATCACACAGGACCATGCACTGTCAAGTGTCAGACTTGCAACAAGGTGGGTCATCTGACCAGGAACTGCAGAAACAAAGGGACAACCAATGGAAGCAACCTGCAACCAGTGTCAGTAACTTGTCATGCCTGTGGAGATAAAGGGCATTACAGAAACCAGTGCCCAAAGGCAAACAACAATGCCCACGAAAGAGCATACTTGATGAGGGACAAGAACGCTCAACAAGACCCGAATGTAGTCACGGGTACGTTCATACTAAACCAACATTTAGCTAGAGTATTATTTGATTCAGGAGCCGATAAAAGGTTTGTATCCATATCTCTTGCTTCTATGCTTAATATCCCACCAATTACACTAGATGCTACCTACGACATTGAAATGGCCGATGGAAACCTAGTAGGCACTAATACCGTTATCTAGGGTTGCACCCTGATTTTGTTAAACCAACCTTTCGAAATTGATCTCATGCCGATTAAACTCGGTAGTTTCGACATCGTCATTGGTATGGATTGGTTATCCAAGTACCATGCTAGAATTATCTGTGACAAGAAAGTCGTCCACATCCCCATCTACGGTGAAACTTTGATCATCTGAGGTGATCGAATTAAAACCCAACTAAACCTCATGTCCTGTATTAAAACCGA
This sequence comes from Tanacetum coccineum, assembly GCA_026074375.1. Taxonomy (NCBI): domain Eukaryota; kingdom Viridiplantae; phylum Streptophyta; class Magnoliopsida; order Asterales; family Asteraceae; genus Tanacetum; species Tanacetum coccineum. The sequence continues at coordinate 7,707 of BQNB010124495.1, forward strand.
AAGATATATATCCAGGGGATATCAAGTTTTCATAGCCTAAGTAATGGAGAAGAAGTCAGACCAAAAACGACTAGAAGATATACTAATAGTCAGAGAATTTCCGGAAGTTTTTCCTGAAAATCTACCCGGCCTTCCTCCGGTTCGCCAAGTAGAATTCTAAATCGATTTAATTCCAAGAGCGACACCAGTAGCCCGAGCACCTTACAGATTAGCTCCTTCAGAAATGCAGGAACTATCTGACCAACTATAAGAGTTAGCAGACCGAGGTTTTATCTGACCAAGTACTTTGCCCTGGGGAGCTCCTGTCTTATTTGTTAAAAAGAAAGACGGATCTTTCAGAATGTGTATTGATTACCGGGAGCTGAATAAACTTACCATAAAGAATCATTACCCATTACCCAGGATCGATGATTTATTCAACCAGCTTCAAGGTTCAAGTACTTACTCAAAAATTGAATTAAGATCAGGCTATCACCAACTAAGAGTCAGGGATGAAGATATTCCCAAGACTGCTTTTAGAACACGATACAGACACTACGAATTCCAAGTGATGCCATTTGGTTTAACTAACGTACCTGCTGTGTTCATGGACCTCATGAACCGTGTGTGCAAACCATACTTGGATAAATTTGTGATAGTATTCATCGATGATATTATCATCTACTCCCGTAACAAAGAAGAACATATAGATCACCTAAGAATAAAACTGGAATTACTCAAAAAGGAGAAATTATATGCCAAGTTCTCCAAATGTGGTTTCTGGATCAGTATCGTGCAATTTCTCAGGCACGTGATTGACAATTAAGGAATTCACGTTGACCTCACCAAGATTGAAGTAGTTAAGAATTGGGCATATCCTATTAAACCCACAGAAGTACACCAATTCTTAGGACTAGCCGGTTATTATCAGAGATTCATCGAAGGTTTTTCAAAGATTGCAAAGCCTTTGACTGAATTAACCCAGAAAAACAAGAAGTATATATGGGGAGAAAACCAATAGTCAGCTTTCCAACTGCTAAAACTGAAGCTTTATGAAGCTCCAATCTTAGCATTACCAGAAGGAAACAATGATTTTATCGTTTACTGTGATGCATCACTCCAAGGTTTGGGAGCGGTGTTAATGCAAAGAGAAAAAGTTATTGCATATGCATCCCGACAACTCAAGCCTCACGAAGAGAACTATACCACTCACGACCTCAAATTAGGAGCAGTAGTGTTCGCTCTTAAAATTTGGAGACACTATCTGTATGGCATAAAGTGTACTTAGTTCAATGATCATAAAAGTCTTCAACATATCCTTGATCAGAAGGAATTAAACATGAGACAACGTCGTTGGTTAGAATTACTTGCAGATTACGATTGTGAGATTCGCTGCCATCCTGGAAAGGCAAATGTTGTAGCAGATGCCTTAAGCCGGAAGGAATGAATCAAACCACTCTGAGTCAGGGCATTAGTCATGACCCTTCACCCAAAATTACCATCACAAATCCTCGAAGCCCAAACTGAGATGATCCAAGAAGAGAAAATCAAAGCTGAGAACCTACGAGGAATGGACAAAGCATTTAAAGTACGTCCTGATGGAACTCGTTGTATCAAGAACCGAAGCTGGTTACCACTTTTTGGTAATTTGGGAGACTTGATCATGCATGAATCCTATAAATCAACGTATTCCATCCACCCAGGTTCTGACAAGATGTATCATGATCTAAAGAAACTCTATTGGTGGCCTAATATGAATGCGATCATCGCTGAATATGTTGGCAAGTGTTTGACATGCTCTAGAGTTAAAGCGGAATGTTAGAAGCAATCCGGCTTGATGATACAACCAGAGATTCCTACATGGAAATGGGAAAGAATAACAATGGACTTCATTACAAAACTACCCAAAACATCAAGCGGACACAATTTGGGTCATTGTAGACCGCCTTACCAAATCAGCACATTTCATCCCAACCAGAGAGACGGACAGTATGGAAACCCTTACAAGGTTGTATATAAAGGAAATAATTTCACGGCATGGAGTGCCGATATCCATCATATCGGATCGTGACAGTCATTTCACATCCAGATTCTGGCAGTCAATGCAGAGTGCTTTAGGTACTCTATTAGACATGAGTATGACATATCATCTCGAGATCGATGGACAAAGTAAAAGAACCATCCAAACACTCAAAGATATTCTTTGAGCCTATGTTATAGATTTTGGAAAAGGACGGGAAAGACACTTACCATTGGTAGAATTTTCTTACAATAACAGTTACCATGCCAGTATTAAGGTAGCACCATTCGAGGTACTTTATGGTCAAAAGTGCAGATCACCTGTCTGCTTGTCCGAAGTTGGAGGTTTCAATCATCAGGACCAGAGATATCCATTAAACCAATGAAAAGATAGTACAAATTTGACAATGCTTGCAAGCTGCAAGAGATCGGCAAAGGAATTATGCCGATATAAGGCGAAAGCCTTTGAATTCCAAGTTGGAGATCGTGTTATGTTAAAAGTGTCACCTCGAAAAGGTATCATCCGATTTGGAAAGCGAGAAAAGCTTAACCCCGGGTACATTGGACCATTTAAGATCCTTAAAAGGGTCGGCCCAGTGGCATATACACTTGAGCTTCCTGAAGAACTCAGTAATATCCACAGTACCTTCCACGTTTCTAATTTAAAGAAATGCCTGTCTGACGAATCCTTCATCATTCCAATGAAAGAGCTTCGGCTCAATGACAAACTCAACTTTGTGGAAGAACCAATAGAAATTATGGATCATGAAGTCAAGCAACTGAAACAAAGTCGTATCCCTATAGTCAAAGTAAGATGGAACTCTAAATAAGGACCAGAATTTACATGAGAACGCGAAGATTAAATTCGTGCCAAGTATCCATATCTATTTTCAAACATCACTCTAACATCCCACTAAATCTCAGGACGAGATTTCTTTTAAGGTTGGGAGACTATAACAACCCATAATTTTCCTCTATGTAATTATCCATCTATTAAAATAGATGCAATTTTTCCTCAGTGTAATTTCCATCTATTAAATTAGATGCAACCATTTTTACGGGAATATTTTTGTTTTATACCATCCATGATGTAACGTAACTTACATTTCAAAAGTAAACGTGCTTACGCAACCTACTAATGCTAATTCCATCAACGTTTATGTTAAGTAAACATTCTAATATGTCAAGTAATATGTTCTAAAATCCATACGTTGTTTATTTAACGTACTTACCATAACGTTATATCAAAACGGATTTTAAACGTTAACGTTTATAACAAAACCCTAACTATATGTAATGTTTACATACAAAATAAATGTACAAGCTTTCAAGGCATGTGCACAAGTATACAATGCATAACATGTGAATATGTTTTTTCCTCCAAAACCGATGTACAACTCCATGAAGCACAATGTACAATCCGATTATGCATAGCATTCGAATTTACCATTTTCCCTCTTATTTCATAAGGGATTTTGTACCACCTTTCTAGCACAACTTACAAGCACTCAATGCACAACATTTAAACACTTTTCCCTCCATAACTTAAACCCTAGCTTGTTCTAAACCTTAAACCCTAACCCGAAAAACCCTAATGACCCGTAACCCCCTAAACTAGTTCGAACCTAGTTCTAAGCAAGTTACCACTTACCACACCTTATCACCACCATGTCTACTACTTTGCTAAGCACCACCATTACATCCTTGTCACCACCTAGCTAACTTGCACCCCAAGTAACCTACTTGTCACCTCCTTTGATAACTGAAACCCTCCAACCCTTTTACACCTCTCTATGCTACTTCCTAGCTTATGTTAGTCATTCTAGTATCCATTGGTCACCACTCTTAGTACTCCTTGGCCATTACTCCACTTCAACTTGGCCTCCAAGTTTCGGACACCCTATATAAACCAGAAATAATCACACCTTCAAAACTCACTACAAAACTTAACACATACCTTAAAACTATGATCTAGACAAGATAAGGAAAAGAAAGGAGAAAAACTAAGCCAAGTTTAAGAAGAAATAAGCTCTTGATTCATCTCCTAAAAGATTTCGGGTTATATTTGCTTGTTTTAACCCATTTTCACCCATTCGTGTACTAGTAAGCTTTCTACTTGTTCAACAAACTTTTAATACATTTTAGATTATGTGTATAAACTTGTTATAACCATTTGTGCAAGATTAAAACTCTTTTGAAACTCTCAAAACAAACCGTACCCTAATTCGACCCATTTGGAACCCTAATATATTAGAAACCCTAAATAAGCTAGCTTGAGCTTATTCCTACCATAATAAGCTCCTATGTACCTTTTTGATTACATGGGATAAGCTCTTAAAACCCTAAAAGCTCTTTTCGTGAACCTAATAAGCTATGAGCCATAAGCTGTTGTAATAAGCTATTTCTATAAGCTCACTTATTACTTTTATAATCATTAAAAACTATTCTAAAAGCCTAACCCATCGGGGTTATTGTTTTAACCAAACGTGCCACTTTGAATTTTTTTTTAAATGCTCATAAGACTCCTTTTCATAAGCTACAAGCTCGTAAAACTTACTTTTTTGCTTATAGTAATAAGCTATAAGCTGCAAATCGATTTTGAGATTAAAAATACAAAGATTATGGATTATGGACCAGAAATGCAATTCGAACCATGCAAAGGGGTATATATTGTAAATATTGAAACTTATATAGTTTTCGGGCCAAAAGTGTAAATTAATATATACCAAGGGTATATATTGTCATTTTCATATTCTTAAAGGTATAAAATGTAATATTTTTATATTAATTATAAAAATATATTTAAATATTATAAGATTCGATTTTCATAAAGCTCCGACACATTTGTTGTTATCATCGTCGATCGAATATTATACATCAATAATACCTCTTTACCCCTCCTCCCATGTTTATATTGTATCATCCACTAGCTTTAGGAAGAAACTTAAAAAGATAAAATCCTATCATTTAAACTATAACGTATCACGTTACTAGGGAATTTCATGTGATGGGCTTTCATTTGGGTTGACGTTTTGACGAGTTGTTGGATTTACGACTTAAAGTGTCCTAGCTCCTTCTCCATCAAAGTTTCTACATGACCTTGGATGTATAATACCCGAACAGTGATACGATGTTTTCACAAACTAATAAACCAAAATCATTTACGTTAAACTTTATGAAATAAAGTTTTGAAACAATCAAACTAAGACTTGACATATTACCCCAGGTTGCGTGACGAGGCTGTTTACTTCCATTTGAATTAAAGTTCAAATCAATCAACTACCTTATCAAGGTGAGTTCATAGTCTCACCTTTACATGTTTTCTAAACTCCGTGGGGAGATACATGCTATAAACCATGAATAGAAGTATTTTCCAACTGTATGCTATCCTGATATATTATTGCCTAAGTACCTCTATTTGCCAAAAGGCCCCACTATCATGAACCGCTAATTACTTTGCGAAGTAAGCGTGAATGCCATGAATAGATCTATTAGGACTGAACTTCCCTGTCCAGAGTCTGGTACATACATGGCCAGCGGACGCATTTCATTTGAGGAACTCCGGGTGTTTGGAAAAGCACCCGCTTGGGGAAACAACTTATGAATAACATTTACTTAAGGCTTCAGTGTCATGAGCTTAGTGCAATAATATAATATTGTTTACCATGATATTTGTATTCTCTGCAATTATTACTATTACATTGACTTGTATTCAACTATTACATTTCAAACATGTGAATTTCACTCAACCTTTGTGTTGGCCTTTTTAGCATGTTTATCTCAGGTAAATTTTTATTTAGAACGGCGTTTATCTCAGGTAATTGAGCAACCTATGGCACGGAGTGGCATTGGACTTGAGGACGTCCAAACTTGTTATCATTCAAACTTTATGTTTTCACGTAGATTTTGGGACCTCTGTTTTTGTAAAACTCTGATTATATTGAATGATAACTAAATTTTCTAAAACGTCTCTTTATGAGTTGTTTTCTATGATTGTGACTGTTGATTCATGAAGTAATACCCTAAAACTTAGCTTCCGCTGCTATAGGTGAAAAATGGGGGTGTTACAAAGGGTATCAATAAAACATGTTCAATAACAATTTAACAAGTTATGCCACACTTTCCGCATCTCAAATCAACTGATTAAAATATCTCAAAAACATTTTAAAAAGTAACACAAATCCTATACCCATTCTCCTTGGTAACAGATTCGTGGTTATGATATGTTACTCAAGAAATTATAAACTTTGGTAGGGATGAGCATCGGTACCGGAAAAACGGTACGGTACCGGAACCGTACCGGTACCGACCCGTACCGGTACCGATTCTCACTACCCGGTACGGTACCGGTACCATAAATTTTGCTCAAAAAAAATTCGGTACCACTAAAAATCGGTACGGTACCAAAACGGGAAATATCCCTTTATATCGTGTTGTACTCTTAATAAAAATGTATTAAAAGCGTATGAAGACGTTATAAAATCGTACAAAATTGGCCTCACGAAAATGAACAAAACGTAGAAAAACAAAGAACGGAGAAGGACATATGTAAACGAACATAATATTACAAAAATGGACAAAAACGTCAAAAACGTTTAATAACGTTTAAAAACGGACGAAAACGTTCAAAACAACTTGAAAACGTACGAGAACGTGCAAAAACAAATGAAAATGGTCAAAATCGCACGAAAATGGTCAAAAATGAAAAACGAACAAAAACGGTCGAAATCGGTCGAAAACGGTTGAAATCGATCGAAAACGATCGAAATCAGTCCAAAACGATAAAAAACGGACCAAAATCGGTGTAAGACGGACGAAAACGGTCAAAAACGGTCAAAATCATTCGAAAACTGTTGAAATTGGTCGAAATCGGTCAAAATCGGTGGAAAACGGACGAAAACGGTAGAAATCGGTCAAAATCGGACAAAAACGGTCGAAATCGGTCGATAACGTTCGAAATCGATGGAAAACGTTCGAAATCGGTCGAAAACGGTCAAAATCGTTCAAAATCGATGGAAATCGGTCGAAAACAGTCGAAGTCGGATGAAAACGGTCGAAGTCGGTCGAAATCAGTCGAAACCAGTCAAAATCGGTCGAAAACGTATATAAACGTCATAAACGGATGAAAAATGTTATACCCAACAAGACCCATCTATAAATATTAAGGGAGACCCAACTAGACCCATCCTTTAAAAATATTTACCCAACTAGACCCAAACCCATATAGACCCATCCTCTTAAAAGACCTATCTAAACCCAAACCCATCTAGAACCAAACCCATCTAAGACCCATGACCCGACCCAACCCAACCCAACAATTTTGTCACCTCTAGTATATAAAAATATGCTAAATGTCATTTAAGAAAGTTTGCTCAAGCAAAAAGTCCAAACGCGAGCTCAAGCCCAAGCCACCCATGAGCCTAGGCCCAAACGTTGAGCCCATTTGCCCGTCATGTTGATATAATTTTTTCTTGTTACTTGGGTTGGGCCTTGTATAAACCCATTTGTTAGTAGTTAGTTTTATTAGGGCATCTTTATATATCTCTTCTACTTTCGGCCAGTGCCAGTGTGCCACCCACTAAACCTTCGAAGCCACCAGCACACCACCAGCAAATACATAAGCAAAAGAACAAGGTGTACAAGATTGTATAGTAATCAAATGACGATGTTAATAATCTGTCATCATCCGCCTCGGTATATCAATGGTACCCTAGTTGGGGTTTTAACGTGGTTTAGATTACCTTCATAAAAAAAGTTGTAAGTTTCTTTTTACTAGTATTAATTTATAATACATATGTTTTTTACTATTATTAGTAGGAAGCATTTCAATTTTCAAGTATAATTATAATTATAATGTATAATGTATATATATGTTAGATTTGTGTTAGTTGGTCATATAGGATATAATAGGATGTGGCCAATTAGTTAGGATACATGGAAATTCGAACCAATCGATAAGAATATTTAAAGAGCTTTAGTATAGTTGTATAAATTCTTAGCTGTATCCCGGGAATTGAGGTGAGTTTAGCAGATTTGCGAAAACCGGGTACACGTAAAAAAAATTGTTATTTTTGTGTCTTGATTGTATATTGTGTGTTGTATGCCTTTGTGCACATAATATTGTTATTTTGATTTGTTGTTATCTGTGCTTAGCTCGTTGATTGTTGTATGCGGGTACATAATGTTTGTTTATATTATAATGCTAGCTGTTTACGTGTTTATTTACTAATTAACTATGTGGGTTGATGGGTTTAGTTGACAAAAACCATGTTGTTGAAGAAATCCAAACAACTAAATAAACTGTTGTGAGTTTTGAGGTATGGACGCCTACTTGTTGTTGTTGTTAGTTAGTGACTATGGCATGTTGTTTAGACTTTATAGCTCACTAGAGTTGTCCTCCGTTGACTCTATGGGATTTCTCTACCGTTGACTCTGAGACCGTTGGTCAAAGGGTGTTGTTGTTGAGTGGTCAATTAACACTAAGACGCAGGTCTTGTTGAGTGTTAACCTGACAACGTTGTATGTGGCATGCTTAGCGGCTCCCGCCATACACGACGAATGAGTATCTCCCAATATAATCAAGTGAAACTAATAATTAATTAAGTGGGTTGGTTGGCTAATATATATACATGTAGCCCGCTGATGATATGGGAGGCTGTGCATGTGTAATACAGTTAAGTTGATTTTCTACATGCTTATATGTATGAGTCTTGACTATTATAACATGTCTTTAAAACCGTTTTATTTTTTCATTTTGCTGTTATATAAAACTGTTATAAACGACTTCCCATTTGACGGGGCTTTTTTACACTAGTAGGGATTCATGATTCATTGCATTAGACCAACACTTAAGAAGGGACAAGGTTGTGTTGATGGAAGGAGTAGTTGATATGTACAAAAATAAGAAAAGTAGCATGAATCCTTGAATGACCTATAATGGTAGCTTTGAAAAAAAAAATCATTCAATTCAGTCAGCAAACTTCCTGTGCAAGAAGTGTGTCAAATAAAACAAACAAAATATCTAATGTTATCAAAGTTCGGTAAATGGTTTGTCCATTTCATATCCAATGTTATCAAAGTTCGTTTCTTTTTTTTTTTTTTTTTTTTTTTTTTGTTTTTCTTTTATTTTTTTTTTTTTATTATTTTTTATTTTTCGTTTAATTTTTTTTTATTTTATTTTTTTTTTTTTTTTGTTTTTTTTTTTTTTATTTTTTTTCTGTGCCCCCTCCGTCCTCTCCTCTTTCCCGCTCCTTCTCTTTTCCTCCTTCCTACCCCTTGTCCTCCACCTCCCTTTCTTTTTCCTTTTTTTCCTTCTTTTTTTAATTTTTTATTTTCTTTTTTTCTTCATTCTTTCCTTTTTTTAGTAAATGGTTTGTCCATTTTGCATATACAGGTATTATAAAGAAGTGTGTCAAATAAATATTTCATATCTTTGTTTCTTTTTTTTCTATTTTTTTAAGTGTTTATCTATCTGATATTTAAGCCAGAGGAGTTCTCTATCTGGAGTTCTCTTCTCGCTTTGCGGTTTGGATATGCTGCTCACTGTTTCACTGCTCTTTTCGTTATTGTTATTATAACCTTCATTTCTGCCGTTTTGCCTGTAGTTCATCTAAAGTTATCTCCACTGCCTTGCTCAACTACATCACGATGCCCTGACATGGACTAACATAGACCACCCGGTGTATATTGTCTTCCACCTCTGCTCCTCACCCACACATAACTCTCGATCTGCCCCCCCTCGCTCTCCCCTGACCCGGTCACGCCATCCCCCCCCCGTCCCTCCTTTTTCTCTCTCTCTCACTTCCCTCCCCGTCCCTCCCCCACCCCCCCCACCTACCCCCCACCCGCACGAGAATACTAATAATTGTTGCGGCGTATTTATTTTTTTATTCACCGTTAATCGTTAGGCCAATTTGTGAACGTAAAAACGGACAAATCACTTGATGGAAAGTTAAAAAACTATACAAAGCCGGAGTAACCCCAATGTAATAATGATTACGTTTGTTTTTGATTATGTTTATGTTGGTATTTTTTCCTTCTTTTCTGTATTTTACATACTTGTTATAATTTAATAAACATGCCTTGGTGGCTAGAACAGAGTTATTTTGGGAGAATCTATGAGGTTTTTATGCACGTCGCACATTGTTTTTAAAGTTTATATGCAGCTTTTTACTAGGTCATGTGGGTAAAGAATTTTATGCAGTGGGTTGAGGTCATTATGGTGATTCAGTTTTTTATGCAATCTGAATTGAGTCATGGGCATGGTTTATATGCACTCAATTGGGATAATGCAGTTTTTTTGGGTAATGCAGTTTTTACTGGGTTACTATAGGCATTTCAGCAGTTCAATTGACCTGGTAAGATCTATAAGAAAGAAACCAGACTATATGCAGTTTTTACTAGGTCATTTGGATAAGATTTTATAGCGCACATCAATGTGCTTCGTCCTTCTGTGCATCACAGGGTTCACCGAAAGCTTGATAGTGGAGCTATTGTCACAAAGGATGTCGACTGTATTCATTTTCTTTCCACACAATTCTTCCATTAATCCCATTAACCACACGCAGTGGCAAGCACAATTGGTTGCTGCCACATATTCCGCTTCTGTTGATGAAAGGGTAACGATTTCTTGCTTTCCAGAGCTCCAACACACTGCTGCATTGTTAAGAATGCATATGTAGCCTGAGGTGCATTTTCTATCTTCCACATTTCTGGCAAACTATCCGTGTAGAGCATTCTTTTCATACAGAAGTCCATAATCTTTCCAACACTTTTTTAGCATATTTCCTTTGACGAATGCTAATTCCCTTCTCTGTTTGCTGCACTTCTACACCCAAGAAGTACTTCATAACACCTAAGTCAGTCATTTCAAATTCATGTTGCATAGACTTTTTGAACTCCTCACACATCAGCTTATCATTTCCAGTGTAAATGAGATCATCGACATATAGCAAAGTAATTGCTAACAAATAGTTATAAAATCAGTATTGTCCATAGTGGAACTGGCAAAAGCCGATAGTAATAGCAGAATCAGTGAATGCCACAGCCAAAAGATAGTGCCTTCCTAAATTTGAACACTATTGTTCGATGAAATGCCTTGATTATAAATTGTTCGAATTTTTTATGAATTTTTTTGTTGAATGTGTGCTGAACGAATCAAAATCTATCTAGAATCATGTTTTGCACTTAAACACGAGTTAATAACTTGTAATATGAATAAACTTCTCAATGAATGAATGTTTGTGCTTTGATATTTGTTGGTGGATGCACACATTGTTAAATGTGTGCTAAATAAATCACAATCTATCCTAAATTTCCCTCACAACTTATATATTTAGATGTTATAATCCTAAAAGTTTTCTGGCTGATCACTAACTCTGAGGTTCATTGAATTCTGATGTTCTCGACATTCTGATTTAGTTTTGAATTTTGTAAGTTTTGCGAGTCTACTTATATCTGAGTTCATTATGTGTAGTATATGTTTTCGAGTTTGTGAGTCTACTGATGTTTTATGTTCACTGCAATGGTTTTTTGTGTTAGTTTTCGTTGTGACATGGAGCGTGTTTGTCCCTGCGGGAATGGACATCTGATTAGGAAGGTAACACGCAAAGGAGGCTCAAATTTTGGTCGTGCATATTACAAATGCCCTAGTTCTTATAAGGTGAGTGTTGGAATGAATATTGTATACTATTTTTTAATTATATATATTCTTAACCATTATTTTTCATAGGGAGCTAATATTGTTGATTGCAAATTCTACTCATTTGAGGATGAACTCAAGGAGTGTCCCTGCGGTCGTGGCTTGTGCCGCACCGCGTTTGTTTATGGAAAAAAATATTGGATTTGTTGTGTTACGGTGAGAATTAAAAGAGCTTTTATATTGCACTATGTGTGTTTATAGAGTTGTATTAGCTAATAAGTTCATGTGTGCATGGGCAGGGACGTGGTGCTTGTCGTATGAATTCGATGATCGAGTCCTCCTGGCAAGCTTGCAGTTTCATTCCCCCTCAGTCTCTTTCCAGCTCTTCAAGCCAATCGAGTAGCCAAGGAGCAAGGATGCAAAATGCTATGCTTTTACAAACTCTTGAAGTGACTTAATCAACTAATGACGCCCTTTTTGATATTGTTAAAAGTTTAGCTCGTTGTGATCTGGAGGATGAATAAGGATGAGCGTTTGCTGCTGACTTTGAAGTTGTTGTCTTTGATGTTGTTTTGCACTAGAAC
>BQNB010124496.1:0-19928 GCA_026074375.1 Tanacetum coccineum
AACATGAATTAAGCTTACTTACTTATGGGGGATGATTGCTATAGACCTATTTCTTGGGTTAGAACACTATTTTACACTCAATTTAGCACTTGGAAAATCTTTGTTCTTCCCTCCTTTCTCCATCTCATGACACACACACCAACATACTTCTGGATCTTTGTGGAATAGTCAACAAGGTCAACCCTCTTAACTAGTTATACAAAATCTTGTACAAGTTTGAAAATGTGGCAAGAATAGTCCTTGCAGGCTAGAACAAGGTTGTTCTAGTACTAGTTTTGTCAATTGACAATAATGGTCTTTGCATGCTAGAACAAGGTGGTTCTAGTGTACTAAGCTTGTTTTAGTACCAGTTTGGGATTTCGGCAACTTAGGTCCCTCAAGTTCTTTTCTTTAATACTTGGGCCACATGATACTTTCCATAAACATATACTAACCACTTTGACTAACATTTAACTTAATTTGGCTATCGGGTTTGACTAACCAATCACGCGAGGCCTTTAACTTATAAAAGTCGTAGTCAAACTTACCCGATGGCATTCTCGTAATATAATACTTAAAATCCGGTTTTAGGGTGTTACAAAACTACCCCCTACTTAGATTTCGTCCCCAAAATCTCTTCATATAATACTAACCAAACTTGGTCGCATATTACCCAACTAGTTGCAACAACCTATATGGTTTTGCAACTCTAGTCATGCTAATTCACCATCAATTTCCCTTGACCCGTTCTACTTCTCACTTATTTCTATCACATCAACACTCTTTCTAATGACAAACATCATTTAAGTGACATTTTACCATTTCTAATTCTATCATTTTAGTTAACTCATTTCTTACTCAACGCTCTTAATCACTTTATTCTACATTTTCAATCAAGGACTATACGTCCCTTGAAAAAATTATACCATTTTGACTTTACATAAGTCAAACATTAACTAATACTTTCACATTCTAATGAAGTTATTCAACCATTCCTTTAACGCTTTCACTATAACACCTCGTTCTTTCTACTTCTTTCTAAAAATATTCTTCAAGGACTATAAATTACTTAGAAAAAAATTCAATACTTGATTTCATAAAGTCAAACCTTGGCTATTACCTTCCAAATTCTTATTAGGGTGCTAATAATACTTAGCGACCACCATAGTCATTGCATCATGATAAAACCATACTATAAACACACCATCAAAATTCAAGACTTTTGGCGTATTGAGGATTTCTTGGAGTAAGGATCACGTTTGATATCTTCCAAAATATTATATTGATTCCATATCTTGAATACGGCGTATTGAGTCATCTGGATACGGCGTATTGATCTTCATTCCTTTTGTGGTCTTTGGTGAGTGCAGGCACGAATACGCCATATCTTCCTTGATGGATACGGCGTATTGGTCTTCAGAATAGTAATCTTCAAAATATCTTCATTTAAGCTCCAGAATGCGCGCCTTTTTCTAAGTTTCACCAATTACTGCATTTCTCAAATATAAACAATTAAGTAACAATTCTTTGCAATAACTATACAAAATGGGTTAATAACATGGGATAAATGATGCTATAAAATAGATGTTATTTGATGTCATCAATTATTTTATGTTGTATCATCACATATTGTCCTATATGGCTATATATGATCTTTTTAAAAATTTGAATGCACTTTATTTATGAGTTTCTAAAATGTGAATTATACTCTTGAGATATTTGTCGTGCTATGTTGGTTTGCACTTGTACTTCTAACTTTGTTTTGTAGCAAACAAATTATCGTAAGATCGATCCCTTGGTGCCCCGAACAAGGGGGCTTACATTAAGGGGGAGTCTTCAATCGTCGATTTAATTCTCTCTACTATAATTCGACGATCAATCCTTTTGGATTCGACAAAAAGGGGGAGAAATTAAATTAAACTCATTAGTAATTTATAAACTTCTATTTTTATACTAAATGAGTTTATATTTTGTCATCATCAAAAAGGGGGAGATTGTTAATACAAATAATGTCTAAAAACGTTATTTATATTTTTTGACCTCTCGATGTTTTGATAATAACAAAATGTAAAAACGTTTACGATAAAATTAAACGTTTATAAATTACTAATCGTAAAATTCTATTTATAAGATTAATCACTTAAGGTATGGATAAACAAATCATTAAACATGATTAGTGATCAATAAATTATTTTTCTTAAACCTTACATTTTTACAAAAGTGTATTTACAAAAATATATACACAAAATATTTATTCATAAAAGAAATGTTTTATTAAAACATTAAATTTGAAATCAGATTTTTTCACAAAAAATGAAAGGTTCCAAAACAGATAACACCTTCCCCACTAAAAGACAAAAAAAAAGAGCGTACTCTACGGGCGGCCCCCTTATAGGCCTGGCGGACCCCTAATATATTAGGGACCGCCGAGACCGCCAGCAGAGTAACGGCTCTTTTTGTCTCCTATAAATATTTGGCCGCCCCATCTAAAAAACATAACCTCTTGCCACGAATTTTCTCATATCTACTTTTCTCTCTTTCTTTCTCAAACACATATCTTGTTCACTAACATATCTTGATCTTGTTTCAAGTGATTAATTCCCTCTTCCTTCCTTCTTCTAATCAAGTGCAAGAGAAGAACAATCATATTCATCTAGAAATGAATTGTTATCAAGTGATCTCTTTCCTCCTCCTTAAGATCACAAATCTTCATTATATTTTCTTTGTGGTGTTGTGTAAATTGGATCGTGTGTCAATCCAAGAGTATATATCTTGTGAATGTATAAAGACTTAGTGAAGTCTTAGATTGGTTCTAGCTAAGATTAGAACTCGACATCTAGCTTAGTGTCGAAAAAGAAAGTAAGCGGCGTATAAACGGTTTTCTCCGCCTAAAGGGAGCTTCTTGACATAGTGAAATCTCGAGTGGAGTACTCGAGGAGTGGAGTAGGGCGAAGAGGTGCTTCGTAGCCGAACCACTATAAATCTTGGTGTCTTGGTTTGATCGTTTCTTTCCTTATCTTTTTATATTGTTATTGTTTATTTAGTTCATTACATTAGATAGTTTAGTTGTGATTCATATTGTTGATTGATTGACATACAACTCGAATCAAACCATTTTATAAGCAAAGTTTTAAAACGGATAATTAACCAGTAAACTATTCAACCCCCCTTCTAGTTTCTTTCAGTGCGGGTTTATTTTTTCGGTCCCATGTTTAATAGTTTGTTTTTTTATATGGGCTAATACGTTGGGCCTAATGTCGTTGGTATTTTTTGATCTGAGTAAATCAGTACTTTTGTAAAAAAAATTCTTATTTTGTGTCGAGCAAATTTTCTTTTCATATTATTTTGCGAGGGTTTATTTTTTCGGTCTCAGGCCTCACGTCACGGGTATTTTTTAATCTAAATAAATCAGTACTTTTGTAATTTGTTTTCTTATTTTGTGTCGACCAATTTTTTTTCATATTATTTTGTGCGGATTTATTTTTTTGTCTCATGTTTAATAATTTGTTTTTTTTATATGGGCTTATATGTTGGGCATCAATCAGTATTTTTGTAATTTTTTTTCTTATTTTGTGTCGACCAATTTTTTTTTCATATTATTTTGTGCGTGTTTATTTTTTCGGTCTCATGTTTAATAATTTGTTTTTTTTATATGGGCTTATGTGTTGGGCATCATGTCGCGGATATTTTTTTATCTGAATAAATCACTATTTTTATAATTTTTTTTCCTATTTTGTGTCGAGCAGTTTTTTTTTATATTGCCTATTAACAAAATGGTTAAATGGGCCGGCTCAAACGGAAAGCCCAATAGGCCGAACACTTTAGCCCTGTAATATTTTAGGCAGAAACGACGTCGTTTCTTGCCTAAAATTAGTATATTTATAATATCTGGTTGCTCATTTATTCTCAAGGCAAAGCATTCCATTTTATTGGGTTTTTTTAGCAACCTAAAACAAATGCCACAAGTAAAAAATAATTTTAAAATAAGAAAGGACAAAAGTGTATTCCTATTGCATGAAAAACCAAGCATAAATTGGTTATTGGTGGATGTTACAAAAACAAATGATAGAATCATTCTGACATTTGAAATTATTGGAAGTGATAATCACAAAAATACACTATTTTTTCTTACACGAAAAGTGGCTTCTCATTATTGTAGCCATTAAGCATGAAATTCCGTAGGGCCTTAAATGACAATACTGTTATTCTCAAGGGATCTTAACGCAAATAAAAATAAGGGTTAGAAGACAATTATACCCTCTTATTTGATGTTTCATTTTCTCGATCTTTCTTTTTGACGTCATGTCCTTTTTCGATCATTTAGATTCCTTTGACACATTAGTTTCTACTTTTCTTCTCATGTCATAACCTCGGTATTTGGGATGATAATGAACCGGGGTGATTCACGGGAGTCGTATTATTTACACGAGTATTCTAATATCTTTTTACATTTTTTGCTTATTTATTTTTATTACTCAGATAAAAATTGACAAGTGTATTTCACTCATTATTTCTTTTAATTTAAACCGTTAGTTTTTTCACCTGTCAAGATTATGTAAGTAGAAGAATTAGTAGGAATATCAAGTAGCAATAAATATCAATTTTGTTGAAAGATATAGTCTTATTGCCTCGATGACTAATATTGCCATTTCTATTTCTTGGTTTTTTAGTGTTTCAGGTTTTGGCTGGTTTTGAATATAGATGAGAAATAGAGGCGTAACTAGCGATTCGGCATAACTAATGATTTGGCATAACTAGCGATTTGGCAGCTATATTTTAGCGATTTGACACTGTTCATTTAGAGATTTGGCTAGTTCATCCAAAGGTTTGACAAACATTCATCCAGGGGTTTGACAGAGTTCATCCAGAGGTTTGACAACATTCAACCAGAGGTTTGATCCATTTATCCAGCGATTTGATGCTCATATCACGCGGTTTGATCATTACCCTTAGAAGTCAAATTCTTTTGCACCGCTAGTCCTTATTTCACGATTATACTTACATAACAACGTTATCTAGACAATGTTCATCCGTTAACGACAATTCATTACAACTTTTGTCCTAGTTTAACACCATTCAATCAAAACACCAAAGCAAACACAACACTTAATGCTAAAACGATCATATATTAAAGATTCACTAAAACGTCAAAACGGCTATGGATTTGGATTTAGAATGTCAATTGATCACGAAGTTGATTTAGTATCCCTTATTTGAGATTGAAGTGGGTTTCACGAAGGCGTCTACTTATTTCATCATCGAGACTTCCTTTTACTTTCTACCTCTTTTCTTAAAATCCCTCTATCGATTGATGACTTGCTTGAACATATACAGTTACGATTGAGACTTGGATTATATAGTTTTGAGTAGTCGGGGGTGGTTGGTTGAATACCTGGTTAACTATCACTTAAAGGAGTTACGTTGTAGTACTTAGTGTCACACGCATATGCAGTTGTGGATAATTTCAAAAGGTGTTGTACTTCTTATACTTTTGATGTTGGGTATAGGGTACTTAGAGCTTTGCTTATGCACCATTCTTCAATCAACAACAGTGCAAGCTTAAGTAACAAATTTGGGGGATTTTACTTCGTTTTCAAGTTTGGTATATCGGATTTACTTCACCATGTGGTCATAGCAATAGCCGACAGAATATGAGGTTGGTAAGTTAGCTAGAGAGTTTTAAAGGATGAGATGTGATCAACAATTCTCACAGGATATTTGAAGCTACAGAACGTCAATGGTACTTCACTGTCTAAGCAAAAAAAAAAAAAAATTCTTCAATGTTATTCATAATTTTTCAAGATGTTTGCTTAAGACAAGAACTTCTCGAGTATATGGGCGTACACATCAATGATGCTTCTGAGAGTTCGAAACCATCATGGGAGAAAACATGTACTTTGATGTAATCAGGTCAACTTCCAGGGGGAAGTGGTGAATACTACTTTACTTAGTATGGTTTGTGTGAAGTATTTTGCAAGCGTGAGAAAAGTATTGCTGATCTCTTGCATGTTCCCCCGAATGGATATTCACCAAGACCAAATGTCACGAAACAGTATAGAAGCAACTTTAATTGGAGTGGTTGTTTATGTGAGGTATCTGCATACGTAAAGAAGAATATGTTGCTGATAATTCCCTTGGCATATACCCCCGAACAAATATTCACCAAGACCTAATTACAGAGTCGCAGCAGTATTATGGTGTAGTTTTATACTTCTTCTTCTTACAAGATTTGTTTTGCACTATTATACAAAGTTAGAAGAATTGTTCAAGCCTTCATCAAAGTTTTCAGAAATTTGTTAAGATACTGTTAGTTTGGTGGAAGCTGATTCAGAAATTTCCATCAAAATATGATCATATAAGAAAGCTTTTCAAGACATGCTGCATGGATTTGGGGGAAGTTAATCCAACTCATGCATATTACGGTGGTTCCTGAACAAATAAAGACACTGAAGATACAAGCTGGAGTACAAGTTTCAAGATCAGAAGACAAAAAAGTCATCTTCAGCATTAGAAGCACTTTGGAAGTCTTTATTTTGTTTGTCTTTGTACTTGTTAGGAACATTGTAATTAATTCTGTATGTCCACATATTGGGGGAAGATTGTTAGCCTTAAAATATGTCAACTTATACGGAATTACAATAGATATAATATAGGTAAGATACGCAAGGACTAGAAACATCATTATAGGATAGTAAGGCGTGTCAAGGCTTATATAAACCCCTTCATACTTCCATGGAGGGATGGGGATTCACAATGTAACCATCTCATAAGTGTGTTTCCCTTTCTCTCTCTAGAAACACACTCTCTTCCCTTTCTCTCTACAATCTAATAATATGGCTTTCTTTCTCTTTAATCCTCCTCGACCTCCGGATTGTGTTTTGTTAGTGAATATTACATGTTAACATAACACTAATTTTATGTCAAGATCTTCTTGATCTTAGTTTATGTTTCTGATCATTGTAATAGAACTATTATCATATAGATAATAGATCCACACCTGTGTAGCAGTGGTGGATTTGGTTGATTGATTTGTTTAATATTGATTGAGATCAGATTCTATTTGTTTTGATTCTCAAATTGAGATTTGAGGTTAATAAAGTGATCAGATTATATTTTTCTACATGGTATCAGAGGCAGGTTGCTCTAAAATCGTTTTCTAAAAAATTAGGGTTTCATAAATTTAGGGGTTTTTGAAATTAATCAGTTTTTTGTTCAATCAAATCGATTGTGTAGTTAAATCCAGTGTTCCAAAAATCAGCCTAGGCACTGATTAATCGGCGCCTAGGCGCTAGGCGGGGATTAACCGCCTTGATTTTTATTAATTGGTCTTATTAATCGTTTTGGTCAAAATCGGCCAAATCAGGCATAAATCAGACAAATTTGATTAATCCCCGCTTAACCGATTAATCGTTAGGCGGCACCTGGCCGCCCAACTAGCGCTTAGCGATTTTTGCAACCTTGGTATTATCTATGATTTAATTTTACACATCTATAAGTTTTTTATAAAATACCTATTTTTGAAAAATTAGGGCTTTGATATAATTGGAGGTTTTTTTATCCCTGGTGTTTGTTGGTGATTAAGGTTGATTAATCATTGATTATTAAGGTTTTGGTTGATCTTGGAGGTTCTGGGTTGCTATCCTTAATCTTAAGAAACAAGGGTTTGTGGATCTTGGTTTCTAGGTTATTGGTTTGTTGCTGTGAATCTGCTATTTCTCTTGACCAAGTGAATCAAGTGAATAGTCGGTTTGGTTTGGTTTGATTTTCGCAGCTTATTCTTGGAAGCTCTGTAACACCTCTTTGCTCTTTTTTTATTATTGTCTTTATTCTTGCATTAGATTGTTGGAGGATAGGTAGAGGCACTATTGAGAAGTTGATTGTTGGTGGGGTGTTGTTGTTTGATTTCTTGTTATTTGTTATGTATGTCAGCCCTTGATCTACCACCTTGAGTGATGTGAAAGCCTGAGAACTTCTTTCTTCCTTTATCTTCTTCATTGTTCTTATTTGATTATTAATCATGTCTGTTCATAATTCTGATAATGGTGATGATTATGTTGAGGATATAGTCACTTTGATAAGTAAACTAGATATTAGTGACCCTCTGCATTTACACCCTAATGATTCTACTGCTTTTACTGTAGTTTCAATAAAACTTAAAGGAACTGAAAATTATGAAGTATGGTCTTGTGCTATGCTTTTGGCTTTAGAAGGAAAAAATAAACTGGTTTATTGATGGATCTTGTAAAAGGTCTAATACAGATGAGGTTCTTGGTAGACAATGGGATAGAGTTAACGCAGTTGTTTTGGGGTGGATTTTAAATTCTATTTCTGAGGAACTCTTTTGGGTTAATTTTTTTCTAAAAGGGCTAAACATGTTTGGGAAGAATTAAAAAAAACTTATGATAAAGTAGATGGGTTCATAATGTTTGGTTTGCATCATCAAATTCATACTCTAAAGCAAAATGGTTCATCTATTGCTGATTATTATCATAACTTGAATGCTCTGTGGAAACAATTTGATGCTATGATTGAGTTGCCTAAGTATGTTTGTAATGCTTTTGAGAGTTTTAAGAAGCATAACCAGTTAATGAAATTAATGCAGTTCTTGATGGGTCTTGATGATTCTTATATGCAAATTAGAAGTTCTATTCTCTCTACAGAAGTTTTTCCTGATGTTAGAAGTGCTTATGCTACCATCTCTAGTAAGGAATCTCACAGAGTTGCTTCCGATGGTATTGTTAGTTCCTCTCAAAGGAATTAGCCTTCTGCATTTGTTTCTAATGTGCCTAATAGAAATAATTTTCAAAGGAGTAATCAGAACTTTAATAATGGCTCACGACCTAATAATTTGAACAATAATAGACAAGTTAGGGGTTCTGCATTGGTTTGTGAGAACTGTGGCTTTAATGGTCATACTATTGACAGATGTTTTAAAATCATTAGTTATCCTGCTAATTTTGGAAAAAAAACCAAGACAGGGTTCTAAAGGAAAAAATGTTTCTAATAATAATTCTGTTAGATCTAGTTCATCTTCTGGGTTTACAGATGAACAAATGGCTACTCTTATCTCTCTCATCAAAGATAATAAAATTGGAAAGAATGTTCAGGCCAATATGACAGGTACTTTGCTCAATAAGAGTCATGTATTTAATGAGAATTTTAACAATTTTTTTTGTTCTAATACTAATTTTAAACCTAAATTGGTTTGTAATGGAAAAATTGTTGATTCAGAGGCAAACCAACATATGACACACACTGATAAAGAATTAGATAATGTGCTTGATATCTCCCATCTTAAATTAAAGTTGGTTATCCCAATGGGAATGAAGCTTTTATTTCTAAGATTGGAAATCTCAGATTATATAATGGTTTAATTTTGTATGATGTGTTGATTATACCTAAATATTGTGTTACTTTGAGTTCTATTCACAAGTTGGCTAAAGATAATAAAATTTTTGTTGTTTTTGATGAAAGTAGATGTTATTTTGTGAATCGGGATTTAAATCTGAGAAATATTCTAGGGATTGGTAACCAATGTGAGGGGTTACTACTTTGATAATCAAGGTATTAAAAGTAATCAATGTTTTCCAAGATACCAATGTTATCTTTCTCAGCATGATTGGCACTGCAGACTTGGTCACCCTGCAGATCATGTCTTAAATGTTTTAAAAAATTCTTTATAATTTGATAATAGGAATCAAACTGCTGTCTGTGAAACTTGTCAAAGAGCTAAACAATCTAGAGAACCTTTTCCTATAAGTGATCATACTTCAAAACATCTAGGTGATATTGTGCATTTAGATTTATGGGGTCCTTATAAGTTTACTAGTTTTGAAGGTTTTAGATATTTTTTGACTGTTATGGATGATTACACAAGAGCTGTTTGCGTGTATTTGATTAAATCAAAGGATGAAGTTTCATATTTCATAACAGTTTTCTATAACTTGATTAAAAATCAGTTTAGAAGGAAAATAAAAATGTTTAGAAGTGACAATAGAACTGAATTTGTTAATCAAACTATTAATAAACTTTGTACTGATAAAAGAATAATTCATCAAACATCTTGTGCTTATACTCCATAACAAAATAGAATTGATGAGTGGAAACATAGACATCTGCTGAATGTTGCTAGATCCCTTCTATTTCAAGGGGAATTCCTTTAAAGTTATTGGCTGAATGTATTCTAACTGCTACTTATCTTATTAACAGACTCCATTCTTTTGTGCTAAATGAAAATTTTCCTTATGAGATGATTTATAAGAAACCTCCTAATGCGTGAAATATGAAAAGATATTTGTATTGTTAAGGTATCGGTGTAATGAGCTTAATGCGTGAAATGCGATTTGATACATTGTATTCGTTGCAATGTTTTTCCTGAGAATTATAGGTGTGTTCAAAGTTTTTACACTCATTGTTTATAAACTCTGTGAATTCACTCAACAAATTTTGTTGACGTTTTAAGCATGTTTTATCTCAGGTAACCAAGGGTGATGGCAATGATGGAGTAGAGGTATTGTGCGTGTGGTCATTTGTGTAGAAGCTTGCTAATGTGTTCCTTGTTTTCATAAAACAATGTTTTTAAATTTGAAATAATTACTTTTCAAATGTTGTGATGGATTTGGTTACGATTTCTGTGGGACTAAACGCGTTTACTCTGATTTAAATAATGGAACACATGTTTTGTAAACGTCTCTATTGAGTCGTTTTCTATATCATGGTGTATTGTGCTTTGAAGTAACACCCATTGTGTATTCCGCTGCGCATTGTGAAAATGAGGGTGTTACAAAAACACTCTCTCTAAATCTTCAACTGAAGCAGAGTACAAAGCTCTTGCTTCAGTTACCAGTGAAGTTGTTTAGATATTAAAGATTCTAAAAGATTTGAATATTAACAATATTTTACATGTTTCACTTCACTGTGATAGTAATTCTGCTATTAAGATAGCAGCCAACCCTATTTTTCATGAAAGAACAAAACACTTGGAAATTAATTTACACTTTGTGAGAGAAAAGATTTTAAGTGGTGTTATTAAAATTGTTAAAGTTTTTTCTGCAAATCAAATTGAAAATATCTTAACTAAGGGGTTAGATACATTGCAACATAAGTCTTTAGTTGAAAAACTTGGTATGATTGACATTTACCAGGTTGAGACTAGGGGGTGTTGAAAGATATAGTCTCATTGCCTGGTAATAAACCTGGAGGACTAATATTGCCATTTCTATTTCTTGGGTTTTTAGTGTTTCAGGTTTTGGCTGGTTCTGAATATAGATGGGAAGTAGAGAGGATGATTATGTCAAGTGTTGATTCTCATAGAGTTGGTCAAGAGGCTATATAAGCTGGTCAAATCCAGCTTATTTCATGATTTTGCTATCTCTCTCTTCTGATATATCTTTCGTATCTCTCTCAAAGTTGTAACCCTAATTTGATATCAAGATCTTCTTGATCTTAGTTTTCGTTTCTGATCATTGTAATATAACTATTATCATATAGATAATAGATCCACACCTGTGTAGTAGTGGTGGATTTGGTTGATTGATTTGTTTAATTCTGATTGAGATCAGATTCTATTTGTTTTGATATTCAAATTGAGATTTGAGGTTAATAAAGTGATCAAATTATATTTTTTTACAAAATTCTCTATTTACACTATGATTATATATAAAGACGAACGATGTCAAAAGATAACCACTGTCAATGTTGGCTAGGGGTTAGAAACTCTAATATTTTGAGAATAAGTTAGTTGGTTCAAACATTGCTAAGCACATATCTTACTATCTTCGATAGCCAAAAAATGGTAGAAAATTGTCACCGGGATATCTGGTTAAACCCTGCATGTGTGAATGAAAAACATGCCTTTCTCGAATAACCTAAGTGAATAA
Organism: Tanacetum coccineum; assembly: GCA_026074375.1. Taxonomy (NCBI): domain Eukaryota; kingdom Viridiplantae; phylum Streptophyta; class Magnoliopsida; order Asterales; family Asteraceae; genus Tanacetum; species Tanacetum coccineum. The sequence continues at coordinate 11,859 of BQNB010124496.1, forward strand.
CGTGTAGAGATTGACGATGAAGCACACTCTCAAGGTTTGGACTCGTATATGAAAGTAGTTCATACAAGAGAATTATGAGGCAAGTTCTATAAGCATGTTATAACAACCTTAGTTAGATACAAATTGAGTAACTAAATATGTTAGCTTGAGATGTTAGAGAGTTATCATCAACGAGGTTAGATGGAGAATACCAAGGTTCATAACTTAGCGTAGGCTCAAAATCATCAACATTAAATGGATGAATGAGAGAAATAAGTTGAGATTGGTTCGAAGGTGGTGATGAAAAATCATGAAACGTTTGTGGTGATGTAGGAACGTGATACACTTGTGGTTGATACATATTTTGTTGCGATTGAAACATTTGTAGTAATACATTGTTTGTTATTGTTGTGGAGGTATGAATGGTTGGTCGTGGTATTGTGTTTGTTGGTTTTGTGGTGGTTGTGTTCCGTAAACAAAAGTTGAGCTTGAAAATGTACCGGTGGTGAGTGACTGAGTTGGAAATTGAAAGTGGGTATTATGACGTTTTTTGTCGATGTTGTTTTGCGGTTTTGTTTTTGGAGTATTTTGAGACATTTTTAAAGTAGAAGTATAAAAGATGAAATAAGATTTATATGTCTGAAAAAAGTGAAAGGGTAAGTGAGTATTCATTGGAAAATGTAACGATATAAATTGTTGATATCGTTTAGCCCATCTAGGATATAATAACATTGAATAACATAATATGCAGCGGAATAAATAAGAACATCAATGTTATGAACAAGGTTTTTCTTTATCCATACTAATAATAAACTATAAACTAACTAATAAGCTAACTAATAATACACACGTTTTCTTTGTGTGTCTAGACTCTTATTGGAGAGATCTAACTATGATGGATACTAATACCAGATGTCTAATACCCTTTATATAGAGGGTTTACATGAAAACCTAGCTTACATATGAAGCTAACTTAATTTATCACATTAAGTCCTTGTTGTTTCATCTTTCTTCATTTGTGCATATGTAGTTTTGTAATCATCAAATCTGAGATCCCAACAATCTTCCCCTATTTGATATTACAAAACAATCTTCATGAATGAAACAATCTTCAAAGCTTCCCCTTGACTTAGGATCTTCTTTAACATGCCACCACACATAATAAGCTGCAGATCATATTTCTTGTAGTCTTCTTCCCCTTTTTGTAATCATCCAATAGGGGTCTTCTATAGATAAGCAACTTGTAAACACTTCCCCTCAAGTGGTGCATGTAGATGGTTAAACATTTAATCAATAAGTTTCCCCTGAAACCAATATGTTTACCATCTCTTGAATCTCGAACTCCGTAGGCTCTATGTAGTGATCACTGATGAAGAAAACTGAGTATAACGAATTTGATGAAGAAGTAGAATCTCCCAAACTTGTGTCTTATGTCTTGCACTATCTACGTGACGTCGAACTCATACTACAGGGAAAAGTATAAGTAGACCGCAACATCTTGACAAAATCCTCATTTATCCTATAAAATGAGACACTGAGCACAATAACGTAACTCCTTCAAGTGATAGCGAATGTGAGCATTGAGCATCATAAGAAAAATCACACATTCCTAGATTTTGCAAGTCTTCGTCAACATCATATAAGCACGAACAAGTTATCTTCAAACGTTTAACCTGTTTAAGATATAATAAGAACACGCATCTGTGAAACTCAACTACAACATCAAATAAGCAATATTCAATTGTCTTCGTAATCACATCTTCAATAAATCCAAAATGAGCCATTTTCTTCAATAATTAATTCTGTCTGAGATCCAAATACGTTTGTTGTCCCATATCAGACAATGCTAGCAGTAGAAACAATAAGCCCAACAGTATTAATCAAACTGCCTTTTAACGCTAGCAGTACTAACCATCTGAGATCCAAGCTGTGTGTTATGCGTTATCGCATAAAGTTAGCAATAGTAACTTTTTTTAAAGCTAGCAGTACAAACTGGGTATGTCGGATAGAACTAACAGTACAAACATGTTAAGACTGTTCTTCTTCTGACAGTATTAAAAACGAACAGTACTATCATTAACTGTAACAAAAGTAATAACCTTGAGCAGCACTCGACCATCACCAATATACTAAGGCAGTATTAATATTTCATGATCTTCTTTATGTGCCCAAGTGTATCCATCATGAAAATAACCCATGTGCTAGCAGTATGACCATGTACTCGAACAGTTGTAATCTATGAAGCCCAAATAGTAAATACAATATTATACTTAAAAATTCATAGCATTAGTAATATATATTCGAACAGTACTTATCTTGAGCATCAGAAACAGCCACGACTTCATTAGATATATATACGAATCCCATATTCTTCATATTCATTGAAGCCTAATATCACATGATAGTAGTACTACCATATAAACTTGAACCCGTGTGTATCTGTCATGTGCCATCTTACATTTATCATCAAAACCCTACTGTCTCGATAATACTAATCTTCACGAACCAACAAACAATATTAACAAATTTGTAGGCAGTACTAATATTCACGGGCAGCAGTACTAACGAAAATACCATGGCAGTACAAATGTTAGACGAGCAGTACTAATCTTTGAAGCCTACATTACCACGAATATCTTTCAAAGACCAGTATTAATTATTTTAAGCTCCTTAACAGTATTAAGTGAATATATATGGAAATAAAATAATCCCTATCAATCAGGGATTTCACAACATAAGGATCCTAGAAATCCGCAAACAAATTTCCATATATATTATGCGAATCATACCCACCTTCCATAATCCACGTATAGAATCACAATCCTAACTCTTGTGACGTCAACCAATATGAGCACTTACCAGAATCAAACCAAAGATTAATACCTGCTGTTTCTTTGTAAAACACACCTTCGCAACCTGCTGCCAAATCAAATCAACAAGATCATCAAACCATAACCTGTTCATTACACGATCGTCAAACCCTGAACAAACCAGTTATCACCAAACATCTACTGTACCTGTACGCCTACAAATAGCAGCTTAAAAAAAACTAGCATTATTAACACTTGGCATACTACTATTATACACATTCACGGACCAACAACTGATCATCTAGGGTTTCGTCACCAGCAATATTACCCTTATCATCAGGGTTTCTTCACCTAATTCACATGTCAAACAGATACAAACTTCACAAATTAGTTTAAACCTTTATCATTGACAACTTGCTGCATCACTATTGATTAACCAGAAAACATGTATAGACACATGTTTCATTATAACGAATACAACATCAGAGAATAAGAAGATTTTAACCATGAAGGTTTAATCAAGAAACCCTAGACTGTTTTATATCAAACCAAACAGAAAAACCCTAATAAGCAATGATCGACACCATCTTAAGAATCATTCCAGCAGATCCAAAAACATCAATAAACATAAAAACAATACTTTCTGTTTTATTGATCTAGGGTTTGTTATAAACCCTAGTTTTGTCGAATTTTAATCACTAATAAACGTGAACAAAAACCTTGTTGATCCTAGATCGAGAGCCACCAGGCTCTGATACCAATTGTTGAGATTGTTTAGCCCATCTAGGATATAATAACATTGAATAACATAATATGCAGTGGAATAAATAAGAACATCAATGTTATGAACAAGGTTTTTCTTTATTCATACTAATAATAAACTATAAACTAACTAATAAGCTAACTAATAATACAAACGTTTTCTTTGTGTGTCTAGACTCTCATTGGAGAGATCCAACTATAATGGATACTAATACTAGATGTCTAATACCCTTTATATAGAGGGTTTACAAGAAAACCTAGCTTACATAGGAAGCTAACTTAATTTATCACATTAAGTCCTTGTTGTTTCATCTTTCTTCATTTGTGCATATGTAGTTTTGTAATCATCAAATCTGAGATCCCAACATAAATTCAAACAAATTTTTTTATTACCGACCAACGGTCATTTTTAGGACTGTTAGCCACTTTTTCCTATCTTTTTTGCTAGGTGAAGATCTTCACCGAGCCAACCCCATTTAACCTCCTTCGTACATGCCAAGATGAGAGGGCCTTTATGGTCGTTCACGCACCAAAGGTGCTCTTCGTATGTGGTTGAGGCTACCATAATGTCTGGCCTTACAAGTCACTTATGCAAATAATTCGAGGATAAATGGGTTTCTTAATTTTTCTATACTGACCATAAACATAAGCCCTCTTCTTAACTATATCACATGGGGTTAAAAAATACACAGTTCTATTCAATATCTTAGAGAATTTTCAGGTTTGCTTTGTGCAAATAACTCTGAAATGATAACACTGACATTTAAAAAAATATAAAAGCTTAATCTATTAAAAATGCGGCGATGAGTTTAAAATCTCAAACCTTTGAGCTTCTCATATGTCATCATTATTATAAAAAAATACAGTAATTATATGTGACTCGAGTTTCTCGTAGGTCATTGGTTTTATTGAAAGTCCTTTATGTTAAAAAAACGAGTAGGTTTGTGCCCGCGCTTTGCTGCGGGTTTTTTTTTACCTATTTTGACGGTTTTTATTTATCAAGATTGAAGAAATACAACACAATAATGTAGTAACTTGCCCATCAGTTTTGAATGTCTCATACTACTACCTTAACCATAATGTTTCCCTTGAGAACATATAGGATACAATTGGGCAGAAACATAGAGAAATAGAGCAGCTGGTCAAAGTAAGACAACACAATTGGGCCAAAATGAGCCGAGTCAGTAAACACATCTATTTTATCTTTTTCTGTAATGCCTTATAGGATATTATACAATGACATATATTAATAATCAGACAATTTAAATGGGCTACGGAGGAATGGGTCCAAAACGACACTAAAATGCGTCGTTTTAATGACTTTTAGGATATAATACAATGTTAATAACCCAATTCAATTATGTGGCCACAAAGGATTTCAATCACCCTCCTCTTATAGATTGTTGGTAGAATTATCCGTTCATTTTCCTTTGTATCAACATACATTGTTAGTCTAGTAATTTTCTTTCGTAACCATATTCACTGTGTGTATTAAAAAAATGACTATCCTTATATCCTTATAACATCATGAGAAAGTATAATAGGCAACTTACATTTCTACTACAAACCATAAATAAACCATGCGTAGTTCTCGAGCATTGGAGGATAATGTAGTTCATGCTTTTAATCACGTGAAAGATACTTAAGCATCGAGTTTATCAGTTATTACTTTATAATGTTATTATTTAATATAATACTGTATACATTTTATACACCAATCAAACTACCAAACTACTAAAGCATAAATTAAAAGCAAGTTATCATTGGGCCCGTTATTAGGAAGCCCAAGAAACCCAATTCCAATTTTGTCGTCTTTCATAATGCTTTTTAGGATATTGTACAATTATTCTTCGTAACAGGATAGAAAATGGTTTGTCTAACCTATGGATGAAGAAAAAACCCAAACCCGATGGGGCATTCCGAAACTCAAACTGATTAGGGTGAGATGGGGTATACTTATCGGGTTTGAGGCTTAAACGGAGATTTTAATCGGGTTTGAGGCGAGAAGCAAGGAATAACATCCCTACGACGCCCCACTCTAATAATATATACACATTTACAAATATATCTATACTAATATAGTATTTTATTAATATTTATGTAATAAATATTTTTTTCTCTATTAATGTTATTTGTAATACTGCAAAATTGTGATTATAGAAACTTTTTCAGTGTTATATTTTTATGTTGTAATTTTTAGAGGTGCAATTTATCATTATTTATGTACTATCGTTAAAAACTTAATAAGACTTGTTTGTAATTGATATTACTATGTTTTTAATTCTTCAAGTTATTGCTAGCGGTATAAAAATAATAATAAATGTCAAATGGTGTTGGGGGGACATCACGCCTATTGGGTCTCCCCGATTAGATCCTCGATGGGGATCGAAGAGAGTTTGGAAAGAGCTTTGGTAATCGGGCTTGGGGACGTGGATGGTCGCCACGCCCCAAACCCGCCTCGTTTCCATCCTTTGTCTAACCAATGCCTTCAAGTCATTGGTTTAAATGATTAAATTAGAAAATTTAATTCTTATTAAATTAAAATCGTAACTAACTAAGGTAACTTATAAGTTTAATAAATGCGTATTAAATATATTTTTCAATTAAAAAAGTTCATAGAACACTTGTCAGACAATAAATAAATAAAATTGTTTTTCTTATTAAGAAAATCGGGTATCGTTGCTTGGATTCACGCCACATCTGATGTGGCTAGACATTTGGCGCGGCCAAATGCATGCTACCACCCCGAACACCCTCAGCGCCAAGTTCAATGCCAAAATCTTTGGCGGACGTGAAAATGGGAAGAAGATAAAAGTGGTGTTTATTTAATGAGCATTGCTAAAGCCTCCTACAAAATCATCATACTTACCCTCTTACACACACAATCATATAATATATATTTTTTCTACTTATTATCTCTCTAAATTCAAACGTCAGTTCCGTTATTTGTCAGCATCCTATGTGTAGGAAGATTAGTAAGATGTTTTTTAAGAGGAATTAACATTTTTGTTTTTTAATTAGGTTTTTTTGTTGAGTATGAGTTTTAATTGGTTATGGTGAGACTCAATAGCGTGTGAAAGGGGTGTTATGAGTGAAGGGTTATTTTAATGTGTGAGTGTTAAAAGCGAGGATGCTAAGTTGCCGTATGAGATGGCACAAAAAAGATATTTTTGACATACCACCATACCCGATGCTCTAAATAAACACTTTCTAAAGTACAATAGCACATTGTGACTAAACATTTTATTTTTAACAAGTAATATAATTACTCAAACAATTATGGATAGCACTACTAGAAAATGTGTCATTAGCAACAACTTAAATTTTATGCAACATATAAAAATAGCAACTAACATGAATTGATGCTAATTTGATCGGTACTAATTTGAGAATTCAACGAAATTGCTTAGTGTTGCTAAATTAGCAACAAATATTTATGGTCATTTGTAGAAATACCAACTAATTTTTTTGTTGCTAAAAAATTGCAACTTTGTTAACAATTTCCTTGTTAAAATTAGTTGCTAAATGCACAATTTAACAACGATTTATCTATTATTGTTAACTAATTGTTGCTAATGGTTTTTCTAGTAGTGTCGCAATAACTATTTGGATGGATTAGGATGAAAGGATAGAAGAGAATCCAAAGTTTATGCACGTACCATATGTGTTTATAATCAGTGTAATATTACACATCAAATCTTATAATAGATGATCAATCACTAATTTTTGGCTTTTTGCTATCTAAAATTTCAACTCTAAAACATAAAGAGATCTACCAAATAATTTAATAAGAGAAAAAAATTGGCTTATGAGTGAAAAGATGAAGTTGAAAAGTGGCTCCAATTAACGTATTAACGTGCTTAATAACCTTTTTCCAGAAAATACTTGTTTTGTAAGCAAAAGAGTTAAAAAGGTGGTCGTTAACGTACTTTCATTTCCTTTTTCAGTGTGTATAACATACATTATTTTTCATCTATGTACTTATAGCTTTTAATGCAACTGTTAACAAACATGAGGAAGTTATTCATACCCATCAAAGAAGATAATGAAATTTATTACGCAGAAGGTAAGGTTAAGTTTAAGAAGACAGAATATCATAAAAGAGAAAATATGAAATATATACACGAATTGCATAAAAAACAAAAGAACTGAAAAGTAAAAAATATAAAGATGTACGAATTTGATACAGCTCTTTTGAAGTGTATTATTGAGAGGAGACTCATGAAAGTATAAGGTTATAAAGTTTGACAAAACAAAGCTATCATAAAAAACAAAGTACATAAAAAATGATACAAAATTCTATATTATTATACCTTTATTATCAAAAGGCAAGATTGTCATCCCGAGGAGGCTTTTAATGCCCCTACAAACCCGGTTCAATGTGTGGTTTTTTTTAATTTGTTGACCCGGGGTTTGTTGTTCCAGGGTTTGTCTACACCTGTATGATACGTGTTTCACCCCCTCCACCTCTTTTGTTACTTCTCTCTCACAACAAAACCCCTCCACCTCTGTTCTTTCT
>BQNB010124497.1:0-19928 GCA_026074375.1 Tanacetum coccineum
AACGTTGATTTTTAGTTTACGCGATTTAACTATAAGTTAATAATTAAAAGCGAACGCATAAAACTCTAAAAATAAATAATGTAATTTATTAAAGTTGTAATTAACCTGAAAATGAGAAATGTTACATCTTCCATTCCCGTGTTCGTGTTTGCCCGGTTTTAACCTTTTTCTTGTGATTTTTGCAATATCCGCACCTACACAATCACAAAGACAAAACAAGCAATATACAAGCCTTTTATGCACAGTTTTGGTCTTTTTAGGGTCTATTTTAATATAAAATGGATATGTGTTTTCACACATATCAATCCACGTATAGGAACATTGTGCCTGTAAAAGTCTTTATATCTTGACCAAAAAGTGTCGCAAATGCACGTTTGAATCCAGACTCGGTTCGAGTTCCTTTTAAGTCGTTGTTTGAAAGAAGCTTGAGGTGTGAATGAAGTTGTCGAAAAGATACCATGCAACTCTTCTTTGCTTTGTCTTGAATTTGTTGCATTTGTTGTTCTTCCGAATTAGAACACAAAGATAAAGTATCTTTCGTTTCCATTGTTCTGAAAATTGTGAAGTGAAAAAGATTTGTAGGATCTTAAGCAGGTAAAGTGATTGTTTTTGTGGATTGAAATCAATTAACGTTCATGGGATTTTACAAATCTATGACTTAAACCGTAAAAAGAATCAACTTTTACGGGATTTTACTAAATCAAGAAGAAACCGTGAAACAATAATTGTTGTTGTTGAAGAACTTGAGCTTTTGTTGACGATTTATAAGCTTAAAACGATGACCGAATACCACACTTTCAATTTAAAATGATTAACGGTTGATTAAATCATAAACAAGGACTAATGGTGTAATTAAAATCCAAGTCTCGTACTTAACGGTTGTTAAATGAAGTTGTAGGTACTGAAAATATAATAACGGATCACTTTGGAGGACTAACGGACTGTTTTATAAGTCCTAAGGACTAACGATGTGAACTAGATTTAACTCTGAGGATTTAATAAACAACCAAGGACGAACTGTGAAAGTATATTGGAGACCAAGGACTAAAGTTGCAAATTGTGAAATTACTTTGATAAAAAACAATTCCTGCTCTATAGTATGTCGTCTTCTTCGAGTATAAATGATAAAATTGCAATGTATATGTTTTGAATCTCGCGGAGTCGTACAGTTATCGACGGTAAAAACTAAATATACCACGTAGATCGAAAATGAGTCACGATCATAACGGTGTATGTCTTAAGTCCCGTTGTTGACCGACACTCGAAACCGAAAAACCCAAAACAAGTTGAAACTAACGTGCTTAATTGCTAGATGTTGTCATGTTTCTCTCAAAGAATCCGGAATACATGTTTCGCTCGAGTTATAACAAGTTTGGCACAGTTTCGTTCTATAAAATGTAATATTTCGCTCGAGTGAAACCTGTTTACATGTTTCGCTTAACTTGTGACAACATATTTCGCTTAACCTTGTTCAACATATTTTGTTTGTCTTTAAACATACATGTTTCGCTTAACCTGTACTTTCGAGATTCTTGTCTTGTAGCCAAAACACAAAAACTGTTGTCCTTTTTGTTTCAGCTAAAAAACAGGATCTATGTCTCCCTCGTTTCAAACTGTTGAGGACCACAAAATAAGCAAGCCAAAAAGCTTGAAAATAAGCTTTGTTAACCCAGAAAATAAGCACTCCAAAAAGCGAAAAAAAACTTGAAATAAGCTTGTTTTTTGACTAGAATAAGCTTCGAAAATAAGTTAACAAATAGGCTACGATAAGGACAACAAATAAGCAACGTATTAAGAGTCTCCAAAAAGCTTTCAAAAAGCTGTATTCCCCCACATATAAGTCATGTAAAACAAACCCAATAAGCCGCTTAAGCTTTTAGAGAATTTTTTTTTGACAAAATACAACACATGTTGTTCCCTTTTAACACACCAAAACACACTGTTGTTATTGATTGTTTAAAAGAAATGTGCACATGACCTAGTATTTAAGAGAAAGAAACAAAAGAAATAAAGGAAGAGTTGTAAGAAATAAAAAGACTGTGTTTTGATTTAAATCAGTTAAGTCATGACACACCTTTTAATTTTTCTAGTTATGTATTATGAATTTAAAAGATAAGATAAAAAATAATCCGAATAAGAGAATACTCAAATAACCCGAATAAGCTCAAATAAGCAATACCACAACGTGATCACAAAACCCACCCCATGGCGAGTGATACCAAATGTCAGAATCTAAAAAATCACTTCACTTCATTATGATGAACAAGAAAAGTAAGATTGGATGATGCGAAGAATTATAGAGAGAGAAAGTGAGAGAAGAGATTTGATTTACTTGCAACTGAGTAAGTTACAAATGACCAAGCACCTCCTCCCTTCCTTGGTAGGTGTATATGTTAACAAAACTAAAAGTGCTTTCAAGCTATTCCTTATAGTAATTCTACGGGCCGGCTCGGGATTACTTTGGTCTTCACTAATGAAGTGATTTGGATCACCACACTTGAAGCATCTTTGTTCTTCCTTTTTATCTTCCTTGATTTTTCGGAAGTTTTTCGGACAAACTTGCCTCTTCTTCTAAAGAATTTCTTGAAATCCCTTACGGCCATTGCATATTCCTCATCATTGCTATCCGAGGAAGATGTATCATCATCACTCAAGACTTGTCTTGCTTTGAGTGCGAGAGACTTGTACTTTTCTTTCTTGTTCTTTGCAATCTCCAAGTCCTTTTCAAGAACTATTTCATAGACTTTGAGATTTCCAACAAGTTCGTTTAGAGATAGTTTTGACAAGTCTTTGGATTCCTCTATTGCCGTTACCTTTGGTCACCATTTTGATGGAAGAGCCCTCAAGAATTTCCTAACATGGTTACGACTTGAAAAGGATTCATCAAGTGCTTTAAGAGAAGTAATAATGGTATTAAATCTAGAAAAGGCACAATCAATGGTTTCATCATCGGTAATTGTAAACTCCTCATATTTTTGAACAAAAAGATCTATTTTATTATCTTTAACTTGTTTGTTACCTTGATGAGTAGTTATTAAAGAATCCTAAATATTTTGAGCCGTGTCACACATGAAAATTCTTTCATATTCCTTTTTAGGTAAAGCATTGTATAAAACCATTTTAGCTTCATCATTTTTGGAAAGCATTTTCTTTTGATTTTCATCAAGTTTTTCATATGGTGTAACAACATCCTTGCCATCCTTGTCTTTGATGGTAGGTTTGTAGTTACCATGAGCTATGATATACCAAAGATCAATATCCTTAGACTTCACGTAAGTTTCAAAACGGTTTTTCCAATATATAAAACAATTTGCCTCGAAGAGAGGTGGTCGTTGCATAGATTGACCTTCTTTGTAGTTTTCCGAATCCATAATCGTTTAAAGATTTAAAATACAATTTATTTTAAAAACTTTGATAACCTAGCTCTTGATGCCAATTGTGGAAAACTAGAAGGGGGGTTGAATAGTTTTTCCAAGATTTTTCGATCTTTTTAGATTTGTTTAACACTTTTGAAACTTTTTGTGAAGTGATCTAGATATTGATGTTTGACAATTAATAAGTAAGAGATGTAAGAGTAAAGAAAAGATAGAGTATAGAAAGAGATCACCGGGACACAAGTATTTATAGTGGTTCGGCTACAAGGACACCTTCCTTGCCCTACTCCACTCCCCGAGTCACCTACTCGAGAGTTTGTTAAACACTAGTCACCGAGCTCCTTTCACTTGGCGGAGAAGCCTTCACAACGATGGTACACTTCTATAGGTTACAAAGATGATCACCGAATTTCTCACACACGAGAATCGATGATAACACAACTACACTTGATGTACAACTAACAATACAACAATTAATCACAGCAAGATGATCTTTTGAAAGAAGTAAGAAGAAGAATCAAGATCAAGACACTTTTGATGCGTGCTTGAAACTTTCGCGTATTTGGCAATTCCTTTCTTGAAGTGAATTACCTACACAAGAATTAGAAGAAGAGATGCTAGAGAGAGAGAGAGTATAACTAAAACAAATCAACACACTAATCCCCAACAAGATATCATTTGAAAGAAGTAAGACGAGGAAAAGATTAAGACACTTTTGATGCAGTTTTTGGAAATGATTCGCAATGATTTGGCCACCCCACCATTCCTTTTCTGCGAAATGATTGTAACTCGAGCAAGATTATGAAGAAGGAGATGCTTAGAGATGGAGAGAGAGGCTGAGAGCGAAGAGAGAGGAGATCAGTTGATTAGAGAGAAGCTTAGAGAGAATGTGTATTGTGAATACATGAGAATTGGCTTGGTATTTATAGCCAGAAAAATTTTACTGTTAGGCCAGTCTTGTCGATGCTGTGTGACTAAGGCACCTGGCTAGTTGCAAAACTAAGGACGGAATACAAAACAAAAATCCGAATTTTGATTTGCAAAATCTAAAGATATCTTGTGTAATCTTTATTATATTTTCCTTTGATTGCTTGCCAATTGAATATATGAACAATAATAACATGAAAAATAAGTTTTGGTTTTAAGATGATTTTGTTAAAGTTAGGGTTTTTAAAAGTAAATTTTTCATGCAACTGAGATGTGTCCTACGCTAGCCATGTTGATTAAAAAACCCCCCACCGAACTTCGTCACTACCCACCCCAAAAAAATCCATATAATAAACCCCTAAATGGTATTCATCATCCCCCCTCCACAACGCCACCACCAATCATCGCAATCGTGACAAGATAGATAGTATAAGATGTGTAAAATTAAATGTTTTATTTCAATTAAGCAAAACCTAAGTCTAACGAATCATTCCCCTGAAAATGTATTAAAATTGAAATAATATCCTGAAAACATATGTGTCGAATGGGGTCTACTCTTCACTTCATATTTAGTGCGCTTCTTTTATGCTTGGTTCACAACACTATCAACCGCATACACCCCCCTTGTTTAAGAAGCTCGTGACATGATACGTGACTCTAGCAACCCTAATTGCAACTTGGAGATTAGGGGCAAACAAACTTCGTCCTTCCTTAGACAAACTCCAACACCAAACCCTAGATGAACCCTCATTGTCCTTTTCTTTTCGTCTTTGAGTAGTAAATCCAAATGTCATATCCAAAGAACCCGATTCTAACTCAAAACTTATCTAAAGTATGGTTTGCCCAAAAGCCGGGATTATCAAATTTATAAATCATAGCTGTAGCGTTGCAATTCGGTTAATAGCCCAAAAGGCATAACCGTAAACTCAAAATGTTCGTATCTCGTTCGGAACGCAGTCTTTGGAATGTCGTCTTCATGCGTGCATAGTTGGTGATAACCTGACTGAAGGTCTATCTTGGAGAAATAATGCGATCCTTGTAGTTGGTCAAATAAATCATCAATCCTCGAAAGAGGATAGCGATTCTTAACTGTCAACTTGTTCAATTCCCTATAATCAATACACATACGAAGCGAGCCATCCTTCTTTTTGACAAATAACACCGGCGCTCCCCACGGCGAATAACTTGGTCAAATGAAACCCTTGTCTTGCAACTCTTGAAGCTGCCCAGACAATTCTTGCATCTCCGAAGGCGCTAGACGATATGGAGATTTCGCAATCGGTGTCACTCTAGGAACTAAATCTATGTGAAACTCAACCTGTCGTTGCGATGGTAATCCCGACAAGTCTTCTGGAAACACATCTTCAAAATTACATACTACGGATATATCGCCCAACTCTGGTTCCTCCTCCTTCACGCTCTTCAATGCTTTGGCAATTCCTACAGTTCGTTCCCCATGAACTCTAAGTGACCTACCATCCTCTATTGGTTTAAATGTTTTGCTTGTTAACTTAGTTAAAATCTAATGATTAGATTGTGGCTAAGGTCAACTTCTATTTTTAGAACCTAAGTGATGTGACAAGGAGGGAAAACTTGGTTTCAAATTTGGAAAATTTGTATATTAATATCTGAGAACAGTTCTACCGGTTCTGCCGGTGCTATTCTGTAGAGGGCACCGATTTAAAATTTGAATGGAACCGGCAATCGGGCAGACAGGATTTTTGTAGAGGGTTTTTGAGAAAAGGTTTGATATGTTGGAGGTGCAGTTTTTCTTGACTCGATGATAGAAAAATTTGTTTTATTTTTGAGAGAAAAACCCTAAGCCTCCTTTTAATGTAGCTACAATGAACGTGTTAGAAATGACATATTGACCATGTGCTTCTTTGTAAACGTTCACGAGATAAGTCATACAAAAACGTTTTTATTTGTATTGAACAATGTAGTAAGATGTAAGAAAATGATTTGACACAAATGAGGGAGTATTTAGGGATTTTAGATTTCTAAAGTTGCGTAAGTTGGAATAGGTTCATTTGAGCAAGTAGATTCAACATGATCCCAACATAGCATGTGTGAGATGGATGTCAAAGTCATATTCTTTTCATCTTGGAAAAGGATATTGATATTTTCATGTTTTATGTTGGTAAAACATGTGGAGTAGAAGAAATATCTTGAGAGGCAACTTGATATTTTTCGGGCTCCAAGCAAATAGTATGTCCGATTTCTTGCTCAAACTTAAAACTGTCAAGATGATTGAATTTGTGATCCAAGTCATGATTTGAATAATGAATTGGATTACTACTCAAGAATCATCTGAGCTCCTCACACACTCATTTTAAAGAAAGCAAATCAAAGATTTATGAACCATATTCCAAGAAAGACTAAAGGAAGTACTGAGAAGGATTCATGATTTCTATTCTTGCTCATGAGGCGAAAGGAGTCATGGAAATCATTTTCTTTCTAGTACTGAAATGTTAATTTTTGTAACTTGAGATCTTAGAGTCTTTGATTAAGGTTTTCGCTATGACTTCTAAGGGATGATCTTTAGATTCTTAGATGTTTTGATATTTGTATATTTAATGGTTCCATTTCCCTTGACTTCAAGTCTTTACTTTGTGTTTTCTATGATGTCGACATCTATTAAGACATCATCTACATAAAGGAGATGAACAGGATGTGAGAAGTTCACAAACGATGACATTGAGAGATTCCTTCGACTTTTATGGTTCTTTAATTAGAAACTACAGTAGTCTTTTTACATTAGGGGAATATCCTAAGAAAACACCTTCGGATGATTTAGGGTCGAATTTTGTAAGGTAGTCTTTGGTATTTAAAATAAAACATTTACTACCAAAAACTTTGAAATGTTCTAAGTTGGGCTTTCTACCTTTGAAAAGCTCATAAGGAGTTTTTCCTAGGAAAGGTCTAATAAGAATCCTATTTAGAATGTAGGTGGAGGTGTCCACGGCATTGCACCAAAACTTTTGAGGGATTGATTTTTCATTTAGCAATGTTCTACTCATTTCTTGTAGTGTTCTATTCTTACGTTCTACTGCCCCACTTGATTGTGGAGTACGTAGAGCCGAAAAGTTATGAGTAATGCCATTAGCATCACAAAAAGCTTCGAATTGTACTTCATTATCAAATTCCCGACCATGATCCGTACGGATTGAAATAATGGGGCAACCCTTTTGATTTTGAATCTTTTTACTTAGAATTTCAAAATGATCAAAAGCTTCATTTTTATGTTTTAAAAATCTTGTCCAAGTGTACCTTGAATAGTCGTCAACAATGACCAAAGTGTAGAAGTTGCCTCCGTAACTTTGAACGGCCGACGGACCAAACAAGTCCATATGCAAAAGTTCTAGACATTTAGAAGTAGAAACCATGTTTTTAGCCTTATGGCTTTCATGTACTTGTTTTCCAACGTTGCAAGCGTCGCAAAAATGTTTTTCAAACTTTAGTTTTGGTAAGTTTCTAACAAGTTCTTTAGATGATAGCGATTGTATAAGTCGCATATTGGCGTGACCCAATCTTCGATGCCATAAGGTCGAAGTATCATCTATAGAGGTTAGACAAAGGGCGTCTTTTGGTGAGTTCCCCATTTTCATAATGTAAAGGCCATTTTTCCTAATTCCTTTTCCTAAGGTTATGCCATTTTTAATTATTTTGCTACCGGTTTCACTAAATAGTACATTGCACTTTTTATCTCAAATTTGACCTATGCTAAGAAGATTAAAACTAATATTTTATACGTGACTAACATCATTAATGGTGAGGGAGTTATGAGAAATTATACCTTTGCTGATGATCTTGCTTTTAGTGTTACTACCAAACAACACGTTACCTCCATCAAAAGGTTTATAGGATGAGAAGAGATCTTTGTTTCCGGTCATGTGTCTAGTACAAACGCTATCTTGGATCTATTCATCCGGGTCAAGTTTCACCTTTTGACGTACCTCGTTTGAGTGAACCATGAGACAAATCTCTTCTTTCTTTGATTCATCTCCACTATCGCTCCAACTTCCAACAACGAATGCCTTTTGATCACCGAAAGAGTTTTTAGGGCAATCACTAATGAAGTGATTTGGGGATCCACAACACCTTGAATCAGCCTTCGAGTCTTCCCTTCTCTCTTCCTTAATTTTTCGGAAGTTCTTTTTGTCGTCATAGGGTTGTCGGACAAACTTTCCTCTTCTTCTAAAGAATTTCTTGAAATCCCTTACGGCCATTGCATATTCCTCATCATTGCTATCCGAGGAAGATGTGTCATCATCACTCAAGACTTGTTTTGCTTTAAGTGCGAGAGACTTGTACTTTTCTTTCTTGTTCTTTGCAATCTCCAAGTCCTTCTCAAGAATTACCTCATAGACTTTGAGGTTACCAACAAGTTCGTCTAGAGATAGCTTTGACAAGTCTTTGGATTCTTCTATCGCCGTTACCTTTGGTCGCCATTTCGATGGAAGAGCCCTCAAGAATTTCCTAACATGGTTACGACTTGAAAAAGATTCATCAAGTGCTTTAAGAGAAGTAATAATGGTATTAAATCTAGAAAAGGCACAATCAATGGTTTCATCGTCGGTAATTGAAAACTCCTCATATTTTTGAACAAAAAGATCTATTTTATTATCTTTAGCTTCGGTGTCATGAGCTTAGGCAAACGTAATTGCATTTTGTGATGTATGCATCTGTTGCATTATCACTAGGAAAGTCTTGCAGTCCTGCATATACAATTACATAAACCTATGAAATTCACCAACTTTATGTTGACGTTTTTAAATGCAATGTTTTTCAGGAGGTCATTAAGCACGAGGTGCGAAGGATACATTGGTGGTTATATTTTGAAGCCATGCATTAAAGATTTAGTCGCATTACATTTTGTATATCTGTTATGGGCTGGAAATCTTTGTAATAATAACAAGTAAACAAGTAAAGCTTCGGGCTTTTGTAACACATACTTTATTAAATCCAATGTATCAGTTTTAAACGACTTTTTGGTCGTTCTTATATTATCTTGTGCTATTGATCTGAGAAGTAACACGCTCCGGACCCTTATTCCGCTGCGACCCTATTTGGGGGTGTTACATTTTCTAAGATTTTTCGATCTTTTTAGATTTGTTTAACACTTTTGAAACTTTTTGTGAAGTGATCTAGATATTGATGTTTGACAATTAAGAAGTAAGAGATGTAAGAGTAAAGAAAAGATAAAGTATAGAAAGAGATCACCGGGACACAAGTATTTATAGTGGTTCGACTACAAGGACACCTACCTTGCCCTACTCCACTCCCCGAGTCACCTACTCGAGAGTTTGTTAAACACTAGTCACCGAGCTCCTTTCACTTGGCGGAGAAGCCTTCACAACGATGGTACACTTCTGTAGGTTACAAAGATGATCACCGAATTTCTCACATACGAGAATCGATGATAACACAACTACACTTGATGTACAACTAACAATACAACAATTAATCACAGCAAGATGATCTTTTGAAAGAAGTAAGAAGAAGAATCAAGATCAAGACACTTTTGATGCGTGCTTGAAACTTTCGCGTATTTGGCAATTCCTTTCTTGAAGTGAATTACCTACACAAGATTAGAGAGAGAGAGAGAGATCAGTTGATTAGAGAGAAGATTAGATGAGAAAGGTGTGTGAAAACATGAGAAATGGCTTGGTATTTATAGCCAAACATTTTACTGTAGGCCGGTTCTTCCGGTGCTGTTTACCAATGGCACCGGCTTGCAAAACTAAGGGCACCGCCAAACAGTAACTAAATCCAAATTTTGATTTGCAAAATCTTGAGATATCTTGTGTAATCTTATGAGATTTTCCTTGGATTTGCTGCATTTGATTATATACTAAATGAGAAAATAAGTGTAAGATGATTTTGTGCAAAGTTAGGGTTTTAAAAGAATTTGTATGCTTTTTCAAGTTGCATGTGTTTTTCTACAAAGATGGGAGATAGTAAAGAAATCATGTTTGTGAGATAATAAGAGGTTTGTTATATTTTATCATTAATAAAACCTTAGACTAAGTATATTGTAAAATGTTTTATTTAAAACCGGTTCATTTGTATTAACAGTATTGATAAAGGAAAAGCTCAAAGCGGCAAGAGATCGCCAAAAGAGCTATGTGGATAAGAGACGTAAACCGTTAGAGTTTGAGGTGGGTGATCGGGTATTATTAAAGGTGTCGCATTAGAAAGGCGTAATGCATTTTAGAAAGAAGGGTAAGTTAGAACCAAGATATGTCGGACCGTTTGAGATCCTTGAAAGAATTGGCCTTGTAGCTTATAGATTAAGGTTATCTGAGGAGTTGAGTAGCGTGCATGACACCTTTCATGTGTCAAATCTAAAGAAGTGTCTGGTGTATGCTAATTTGCATGTGCCATTAGATGAGATTAAGGTCGACAAGACACTTTGTTTTGTTGAGGAGCCTGTAGGGATTATGGATTGAGAAATTAAGAAGTTAAAACATAGGAAAATAGCACTTGTGATAGTTAGGTGGAATTCAAAACGTGGTCCTGAGTTTACTTGGAAACACGAAGTCCAGATGAGGATTAAGTATCCACGGTTATTCGTGGACCGAGTTGTTGAACCTGTTAGTTAAATCTCGGGACGAGATTTCCTCAAGGAGGGGATAGTATAACAACCGTGATTTAATCAGGTTAGTGATTCCTTTAGAAATGGATAAGAGTTCATTTGGTATGTTTCTTGTGTACTATGTGTAATATATGTGTGCTAAGTGGTTTGAATAGGTGTAGGATATCTTTTTGAGGTGTATGATCATCTCATTTTGAGTGCAATGTGTTGGGTGAAGATTATTCCATTGTTCACAGTATAGGTGATAATGGAAGGTAGGGCGTATTGCGTGTAAAGCTCCGTCAATAGTTGATGATTTTGTGTTCAGCGTTTATGGGAAATGTATCGTGTTGGAAATAAGTGAAATGAGTGAAATTTGGATAGTTATAGTAGACTTTCTAAATATAGAAAGTGAAATGTGAAATGAAAAGTTATTTTTAGAAAGTTTAGTAAGTAGCGGGGTTTGCAATTGGGCCAATTTCCTTTTTATTGTTTCAAAATAAAATTATCAGAGTAAGAACTCATCACCACATTAATACCATGAAGTTCATACATTACAATATCATGCTTTGAAAATTCCCGATAAATGATATTTTGAAAAATATGATCAAATCAATATCTCCTTGATAAGGATGCGGAAATATGATCATAAAATCCAAAGAAGCATTGATCTCGTAAACTTAGTGTTGCTTTACTTTGGGAAACACATAACCACTAGATCACATAGATTACTAGTTAACACTTATTTGAATCATTAAGCAATCACTTTCAAATGAGTGACCTACGTTCAGCGTTGGCATGATGTTAGCACTGGTAGATTTCGCATTCGATCATTGTGAATCCTAATTTTATAGTATTGTATCCAAATGTTCTGGCAATGTCACATAAACATACAATGTCACAAAGACATATATCATTGTACCTTTTGTATCAGTGATGTTTAATACAAACGTACTTTTGTGTCCTAAAGATATTTCATTGAATATCAAATTGGCTCTAGACTCTTGTGCACTTTTAGTAAGCAAGGACTGGAGCAGAATGTCCTTTATTTAATACCAACATTCTCGGAATGAGAAGTCAGATAGATTATTCGTTAAATCTCCATGAGAATGAAACAAATACTTTTTGAGAAGTACTTGAGTGGCTAGGAGGGGTTGTGCATTTGCATCACTAGGTCCAAGATGTCTACTTCAATACAGACAATCAAGCAGAATGAAAATTCCCGAAAGCATATTAGTTGACCCTGTGTTTCTATCCTATTTAGAGAAACACCCATTATCTCTTCTTATAAGCCTCTCACTTTTCACACTCGGCAACCTTTTTCATTTTGCTTTAACATTGATTCGTTCTTCATAATATTTTTTGTCAGCTTTTGACATCTTTATCATTTTCGTTCATTTTTTTTCATTCAAAGCTTTATCACTTAAGTCCTTTTGGCATTCGAAACATGTTGATTACACCTCAAACTCCATCACCTAGACCTAACTTTCCTAAATTGGAAGGAAGACTCCGGGGTAGATCAATTCTGGTTCTGGAAGATCATAGGAGTATTTTGGGAGTAACTAAATCACACCGTGAACCACAAACAACATACGCCAAGATAATTCCTTTAGAAAGAATGTCCGTGAAAACCATGATGAAAATCGTAAATCGTATCATGAGATTTTGTTAATATCAAGAAAATGTAAACAATCATCTGTCTGTTTTATAAGTGGTGACGATTCTTTTCTTGCATACTTTTCTATTTTTCTTTTCATGTGCTGTTCTTGCTTTTGAAGCACATGACATATACTTTCATTTTTTCAAGTATATGATTTCTTAATTCTCTCATTTTATTTTTCTCTCACAAATCTCTCTTTCAGTTTTTCGTCATTCTCATAAACATCATATGAAGAAAAAAATTTTGATCTTTGAAAGTTTTCAATCATTGTAAAGACACTCCCCCTTAACATATGCCGAGAAACATTTTTAACATAAAGCTAAAAACACAAAAATACGGATATGTTAAGATGAAATGTAAACAATTTACCATTTCCTTAACTTTCTGAAAACTTTTTCAACAAAACATACGGACACTCCCCCTCGAAAAATACCGTATTTTCGATAAAACCTTTATGAGGGAGTTCCTCTTTTCACTTCTGAGTCCTTTATTTCTTTAGACACTTTTCACAAAGAGTACATCGATTTGAAGACCTTTTAAAATTGATTTTATCTTGAAAGTACCACATTTTAAAATCCGAATCGATTGTAACTCATTAACTTGAGATCATTGACTTTTTAAACAACTTGATTTTATCTTTTAAGAACCACATAAAGATTTTGAAAAATATGTATCAATGACTCAAGTCAAAGAAAACTTCTCTTCTTTTCCAAAGATAAATGCACTTATGTGTACACTTTCTTTTCTTTAAAGCACGGGTTGTGCACTGATATGTACACAAGCCAACAAATGAAGTTCGGCTTTCGTACTGAATTATATGAAAGCCATAATAAAAACCAAAAAATCTTTTTGTGTTTTCTATAGAATTTGGTATAAAAGAAAATATTTTTTTGTCTTTTCTAAAATTTTATATAAAAGAAAATCTTTTTGTCTTTTCTAAATTTTATATAAAAGAAAATCTTTTGTATTTTTCTTAATTTATTAACAAAAACCTTTCGTGGTAAAGAATTTATGTTTCACGACTCATCATACCCAACTTCTCGACTAAAAACTTAAATCGAGCTTCATGCAGAGATTTCGTGAATAAATCCGAAAGTTGATATTTAGTACCAACGAAATATAACTCTATTGTTCCTTTTTCAACATGATCCTTTATAAAATGATACCTCACATCAATGTGTTTTGATTTTCGAAGTGTGTTGTAGCCGGAATGCACGAGATTGCAAAAGGCACTCTTTGAATCAGCATAAATACGGTACTTTTGTCACAGAAGATTGCCATAGTCAGTCAATTGAGTTCTCATACCACAAAACTTAAAGCACAACAGGTCAGAAACAACAACATAATCATATTAGGCTCTGTAGAAATAGACACCAATTATGCTTCTTTGGACGACCGAACACACTATCTTGTCTCCTAAAATTAAACACTGCCAGATGTACATTTTCGATCTAAGTTACATCCTTGGCATTGTCTGTTTCTAGAAATAAGCAGTTACATTCAATTGGCCAGAATCATTCGAATACCATAGACCAAATTAATAGTCCCTTTGAGATAACGAAAGATATTTTAACGGCTGACACATGATGTTCCGTTGGGTTTGCCAGATAACTAGCACACATACATGTTGCAAACATTATATCTGGCCTACTCGAAGTAAGGTACATCAATGATCCAATCATGCTACGATAATCAGTATGATCAATTGGTTTTCCAACTAAATCAAGTTTGAGTTTAGCTTATTCAACTATGGGAGTGGGAACCATATCACAATTTCCAATTCAAATCTTTCAAAATATCAAGAATGAACTTAGATGATTTATGAAAGATCCCTTTGAAAATGATTTAGAACTTGAAAGCCTGAGAAAAGAATTTCAATTTCTCCCATCATACTCATTTTCAAAACGTTTACCATAAATTCATAAACATTTCGTGCAATATTATGGATTCGTTGAGCCAAATATAATGTCCATTCAACGTATATTTGAATTAGCATTATATGTTTACCCTTCTTTTTAATGAAAAGAGTAGTATCCGTTAAACCTTTTTGGAAACCGCTATCAATCAAAAACTTTGAAAGAATGTCGTACCATGCCCGAGGTGCTTGTTTTAAACCATACAGAGCTTTGTGGAAGCAACACATGATCATTGATATTATTGTGCTGACAAAACCTGGAGGTCTTACCAACATACACTTCCTCTTTAAGAATTCCCATTGAGAAACGCCGTCTTATACATCCATTGAAAGACCGTGTGACATCCTTATTAGCAACATATGCAAGAAATAAGGCGGATAGCCTCTATTCGAAGCTACAGGAGGCAAACGTTCATCATCAATCAATGCCTTCTTGTTGATAGTATCCTACCGCTACAAGCCTTGTCTTTGTTTTAATAACCAAATTGCTCTCGTCTTTCTTATTCTTTGAGATCCTTATTGGTCCTTTCGGTTCGACGGAATCTAATCTCCCATACTTCAATCTTGTAAATTGATCAAGCTCAACTTGGCATTGCACTGACCCAATCAGCATCTTTTAAAGCTTCAACCACGTTAGTAGCTCAATACTACTTAGGCAAACATTCAAACAAACATGAAATGGCTAGTTGTGCCTCTTGTACCAACACTCGAGTCTTTGGGATCAGCCAATTATTTTATAAAGTGGATGATCCTTAGTCTACTTTTTCTCATGTGGGTACGGGGGAGGTTGATAGAATGGTATACATTGAAGATTAATGAAACGTCGAACTAGGGCATCAAAATAAGCATCTTCTAATCGTGATTAAATTGAAAGGGGGGGGGGGGGGGGGGGGGGGGGGGGGGGGGGGAAACAATTGTGTGACGAACTTGCTTCATTCACATTAGGAACCATGCTATTTGAAATCGATTGAGTATTTGAGGAAGGAACCGTAACTTCTTCTGAACTTTGTTGAACATCAGCATTCAATGAAGATGAAGAAGATTCCTCTGGAAATGATTTCGAACTCTCATGAAAAACTTCTTCTTCGTGCGAAGGAATTTCGTCGTTTGAAGTTTCAACATTCATTGTAGGAGATTTCGTTATTTTTGAAGCCTCAAAATACTCATCGTAAAAATTGTGAAATAAATCTTCCAAATCTTTCTTTGAAGATTCTAAAACTTTTGAAACCGTTGGATTTGAAGATTTTCCCGTTTTGTTTAAATTAGATAAACCGGGTTCTAAATTGAACTGTTTAAAACCCATTTCTGAAATCTCATCAAAATTTACATTCACGCTCTCGTGTATCTTTCGAGTACGTTTATTGTAAACTCTGAATGCAACAGATTCTTTTAAAATTTCTAACAAACAATCTCCAATATCCCCTATTGCCTTGACCTTTCACAACATCATCATATTCAATGAGAAGATAACATCTTCAGGTCCGAACACAAGAAAGAACTTAGATGTTAGGTTATTTCTCTTGTTTAATGAGGCCATAAGGATGTTTTATCGAATCGTTTGTGAATAAGCGAACGATTCTGTGTAAAGCAAGCTATTGTGATGGCTTCAACCCAAAGAAACAATGGTAAGATGTGCAAATGTAATCATATTTCATGCAGTCTTCGACTAAGGTTTGATTCCTTCCTTCCGCACGAACACCAATTTTGTTAGTAGGCTTTCATGGCAGCAGAAAATTATTGAGTAATTTTCGACCTCGTCAAAGAATTTAGCAAGAGTTTTTATTCTTTAAAATCTCAGTAGCCAATATCATTCGAATACGTAAACTTGTAAGTTGAAGATTCACTTGGTGTTTTCTGATGAACGAAATGATCACTTCAGAAGCTTCATCTTTTGAATGAAGAAAGAATACCCATGTGTACCGTGAATAATCATCGACAACAACTAACACATATCGCTTTCCGTTAATACATTCGACGCGCATCGGACCACACAAATCCATATGAAGAAGATAAAGTTAGATAATTTGAAGGCAAAACCGACTTGACTTGTGATGTTTTCGATGTTATCTTCCCTTGTACATCAAGCGGAACACAAATGATCTTTCTCGAATTACATCTTAAGGAAAGACCCCGAACCAGATTGCTTTCACAAGATGTTATTGATTGTGGCAAAATTTAGATAGAGAAAGAACGTTGAGCCAACAACGCAAGATTGCGAAGAAGCCTTTGCTAGGAGACAAGCCAAAGAATTTGATGCGATTTCGTTAAGAGCAATAGTATACAAATTCGATGAACGATCACCGGTAAGCAAATCTACACCATCTTCGTTTCGAACAAAACATGTAGACTTTCGAAAGGCGACTTCAAGGCCCTTGTCACAAAATTCTCCAATGCTAAATAAGTTATGTCCTAAACCTTCGACATAGTAAACTTTCTTGATCGTCATTGATCCAATAACAACATCTCCATAGCCAGTAATCACCGCAAAATCATTATTTCCAAAGTGAACCGTTCCAAGAAACTTTTCCACTAAGTTCGTCAAAAGAGCACGATTACCTGTCATATGCTTTGAACATCCTGAATTGATGATCCAAAGACAAATCTGGACAATCTGCAATAAATAAAACACTAAAGGCATTCAACAAACTTTGGGTACCCATTTGAAAATGGGTCTTGATGAGTTAGGTGTCTTAGAAATTTTATCTATTTAACGCTTAACTTTGGGAATCCATATAGCTATGGGTTCAGCTAACGGTTGCATTTTAGGAAACCACCTAACCAACGTTATAGGCAAAGAGTTATTCAAATTATTCTTCGAATGCACATTCAAAAAATCACAAGGCTTTTTCTTAAAAGACATCTTGTTAACTCGATAATTTCTAATACTTACATCATCAAAGACAAACAAATCATTCACATCATAAGAAGCATACAATCTAGAATACAAGAAACATTCATAGCATACAATAGCAATCATAATCAGTTGGGGGTTTTTCTTTTTAGTGTCTACATGATGAGAATTATTACATGACAACAAGTCTTTGTGAGAATATAGCTGAACATCTTTGTTCAATTTTGAATTACTAACAGAAGACAACTCAACATTAGAAGTATTAGACGACCCTTTCGTCTTCCAAATAACACCGCTATGCGCTTAGGTCACTACACAACATAAGTGTTCTAAATCTGAAAAGTGACCAAAATCTCTATTAGGCAGCAATACATCATTATTCACTTGTATTCTCATATTGTTTTTGATAATGTTCTCTTATGCCTTTTTCTTTTTGTTTTATGTTCAACATTATTTGAAGCACAAGACGTTTTTGACACTGAAAATGGTAAAACACTTTGTGACACATTTATTTTAAACATTCTTGGAGCAATCACTATTGAATTCTCCAAATTTTCACAACCTTTTTCAACCACTTGACAATCATTTTCACTTTGATTTTCCGATTCAGAAATTGCATTTTCACTCGACTCAAAACCTTTTGATTTCAAAGACTCAATTATTTCCAAATTTTCTTTTTCTTTTTCCAAAAGACTCACCACTTCATCTTCCAAATCAATTATGATCTTTTCTAAAATCACAGTCGGAACATACGGTTTGAGTGAACTTGTTTGCTGAAACGGAGAATCAATCTTTTCAAAATCTGGATTTATTATCTCTTGAAAGTAATCATCCGAAAAATTTATCTTTTCATTCACATAACTTTCATTCAGATTTCCATAATCATATGCAAACTCAATTTTATTCTCTCTTGCTCTTTTAAATTTCTCAATTTCCAAAGCTTCATCCGAATGTGTGAGAAACATCAGAGTATACCCTAGACCAATAACCCTCTCATCGTAAAGACTAGGTCTCAATTCTTTCGCTTTGCCAAAATAACTTGGATTTTCAAAACCTATTCCTTTTTTACCATTATACATTTTATCCTTAGAAGGCATGATCATATGTATTGTCTGACGCGTTTGTCCGATTTTATGAAGTTTGTTTTCACAATCATTCAATCTTTCCAAAACTTTCCAATTTCTAAATCCTTATTACACACACACTCTTCTAATTATGAAATTTTTGTTTGTTTTTCTAAAATGTTCTCTTGAAGCCTCAGCACATTATTATTCATCTCAACTAATTGACGACCCATCTTATCAAATACAATCTCTTGTTCATCAATATTTTACTTATGTTTTTTATCATTATCACAAAGAGCAGAATATCTAATCATATATTGATATCTTTCTTCCTCAAGTTTAGCATATTGTGCTTGACATTCAATGTGATTATCAATCACAACCTGTTTCACTTTGAGTTGTTCTTGTAAAACTTCCGCTTGAGCAAGCAAATCATCATTCTTTTCGTTTAACACTTTTATTTGGTCATTAAATTCATTGTTTTTCTCCTCAAAAGTGTTTACTTGATTTTTCAAAACAACATATTTATCTTTGCTTTGTTGATTTCCTTTCTCAATACGTTTCTGACATTTAGCAATCTTATGGTTAAACTTCTTAATCAATTTATCAACTAAATGATCCTTTTCTTCAGAATCATTATGATCAACCTCTGACTCATCATGACCTGTTTGAGATACAATATGATTTTCATTAAAATTTTCACTAGCAGATTCAATTACATCATGAAAAATTTCTTGATCATCATTATTGTCCACAAATAAACCATAATAAGTAGAGTTATCATAATACTCTGAAGTTTCATATTCAGATTTACTTTCAAAATTAGAGGTGTAATAAGATACCTCAACAATAGTATCTTTTGCAAATGATGAACTTTCCTCGGAATCTGAAAGAACCTTTTCCATTTTAGCCATGAAGACCATATTTTCATTGATCTCTTGATCTGAATCACTAATGGACTCTATCCAAGCTTGGTCCTCAGCAAGAAGCACTTGTTCATCACTATCTTTCTTAGCTAGCAACATCTTTGTCTTGTAGTAGTTGTAGTCTTTGACCTTGGCTTTATTCCAGTCTTTGGCAAAATATCCTTCCTTCTTGCAATTATAGCACTTAACTTTGCTCATATCCCTTTTCTTCTCATCCACTTTCTTATCCTCTGTCTTTTTCTCCGACTTCATGTACTCTGGTTTCTTGTTTGCTAAAGAAGAAGCTGAAGAAGTTCTCAAATTGTTATTTGTTAGCTTAGCATAATACTTATTTCGATTAAAAGCTTTTGCTAACAACGCGGTAATCTTTTTTAAATCACTGATATCTTCATCATCACTTCCTTCAGACTCTGATTTAACTATAACTTTCTCTTTGCGTTTGCTCACTTTTGTTTTCTCAGCAACCAATGATAATAAATCTGAAGTAACGACAACTGATTTCTTTTTATGGCTCATTGCTTCATTTACATCACCTTGGTTTTGCTTCAGAATGTTGTAGAGAGCATTAATATTGATATCCATTAAGTTCTTGGTTTGCCTCATTAGTGTACCATACTGTTTCCATTCTGGTTGT
>BQNB010124498.1:9492-19928 GCA_026074375.1 Tanacetum coccineum
TTTACGATTGCTTTATATATATGTTCGCACTCATACTGCTTCTTTTATATAAGGATTACTTATATAAAACTTGGTTGTCACAACAACATGTCTTCATCCCACTCTACTGTTACCTACACCTTCGAGTCAGACGTTGATGGATCATCATGGGGCATTCATTTGATGCCCGGGTACGAGTCTGATGCATCTGAGGCTGCTGTACATTCTTCGGAGTATGCTCCACCAGCTGATGACGATCTAGAGCCGGTAGAGGCTCAGGCATTACCAACACCTGTTTTACCCGCTCCATTATCACCTGACTACTTGACAGAATCTGATCCGATTGAGGACGACCCTTAAGAGGCTGACCTGGAGGATGATCATAAGGAGGAGCCCTCCGAGGAGGAGGAGGAGCTCCCAGCTCTATCCCCCTCCACACCAGTCATACCAGATCCTGCCTCACCATCTGAGGAGGCGGAGGAGACCTAGCCTTTCGAGGAGGATGAGGTCGCCCCACTCCACCATCACCTATTTCTCACCTTATCATTCCATTGTCCCAGACATGACTCCGTAGGGCGCGAAAGTCGGTTCGCCCTCAGGCTCCTCTGCCATTGTCCATTGCTGCATTAGTTGACGAGTGGCTTGCTGTACCTACACCTCCATCACCACCATCTTCACTATCACCCTTGTCATTACTTCTACCCAGGATACCATCACTACCATCATCACCCACCCGCAGAGATTCCATTCCCAAGGCCGACCTGCCACCTCAGAAGAGAGATCGACATTCCTCTCTACCCTTCGAGATTGGGGAGAGCTCCACAGTTGATGCTGCGAGACAGCCTGGGTCTACTTTGGCCCAAGGTACTATTGACAGACTTGTGGTTGATGTAGAGGAGACCAATGAGAGAGTTACTGATCTAGGCACCAGCTATAGGCAAGATAGCCATGAGATATATGTGCGTCTCCAGGACGCACAAGATGATAGAACAGTTTTGAGAGCACATCTGGCATCTTCTGAGCGAGAGGCACGATACCTCCATACCAGGGTAGTGACTGCAGAGCAGGAGGCTACACATACTCACGATGCTTGGAATTTTGCTATGGACCAAATCAGAGAGTTACAGCATAAGAGGCATGAGGGTGATGATAGTCTGACCAAGTTTGGAGAGCGTGTCAGAGCGCTAGAGCGACGAGATGGACCACTAGATACTGGCAGCAGTTGTTAGATTACTAGCATTTATTAGCTATTTTGTATAGCCTGCTAAGCATTGAGTTGGTACTCAGCTAGTAGGTTTATTATGAAACTTGTACTTCTTATGATGTATTGTAAGAATGATGTATTCAGTATCTGAACCTATTTATGTATGGTTACGATGTTGCTATTTATGATGTTGATTTATTTATGCCATGGTTATTCATTATGTCCATACCGTGATGTATTTGTCTCTTACGCCTTTGTGTATCATGATCCTTCCTTATTTATGCATGTGATGATTTTATTCTTTGTGTGATCTCATTTTTCGTTGTTTGTTGTAATATAGAACAATGGCACGTACTCGACGATCTGCAACTAACCCAATCCCAAAAAACAAAGGTGGAGTCAACCAGACCGCATTGGACCAACTTGTTACTCAGCGTGTGGCTGACGCCCTTGCTGCTGTGGAAGCCAATCAATCTAGCACCCAAGGAGATACCAGCAGAACTAAAACCACCACCACACATGTTCTTACAAAGAATTTTATAGGTGCATGCAAGGAAATTTTAGTGGAACCGAAGGTGTAGTTGGACTAACTCGTTGGTTTAAGAAACTCGAGTCAGTTTTTTGAGTTAGCAAGGTTGAAGATGGTGATAGAGTGAAGTATGTGGCGTGCATAATGCTGGATGGTGTACTGACATGGTGGAACTCGTACGTCAGGTCAGTAGGTATTGATGCTGCAAATGCAACCCCATGGAGTGAATT
This sequence comes from Tanacetum coccineum, assembly GCA_026074375.1. Lineage (NCBI taxonomy): Eukaryota > Viridiplantae > Streptophyta > Magnoliopsida > Asterales > Asteraceae > Tanacetum > Tanacetum coccineum. The sequence goes on from BQNB010124498.1 coordinate 11,435, forward strand.
TAAGCAAATGTTGATCAAGAAGTACTGCCCTCGAAGCGAGGTGCAGAAAATGGAAGCTGAACTATGGAATTCTAAAGTGAAAGGCACAAACATCATTGCCTACACTCAATGTTTCCAAGAAGTGGCATTGCTTTGCCCAGAAATGGTCACACCTGAGACCTAGATGATTGAACATTACATTTGAGGGTTGAGTCAGAACATCAAAGGAGATGTGACTTCATCAAAGCTGATAGACATTCATAAGACCATCACTATGGCTCAAAGCCCGATGGATCAAGTAGTACAAGATCTGGGTGAGAAGACTGTCGATAACATGAGGAAATGGCAAGGAAATAACAACAACAACAACAATAACTACAACCAGAACAAACGTCAGGAAGTGGCCAGGGTTTACACTGCTGGGCCAACTGACAAGGGTAAGTATGCTGGAAACCTACCCCACTGCAGTAAGTGTGGAAGGGTAGGCCGCCCACTTGCAATAACTGTAGAAGGGTAGGCCATATGGCCAAAGACGGTAGAGCCCCTGCCCGAGAAGCAAATCAAGGAAACTAAAACAACTAGAGGAACCCACCTACCTGCTATGGTTGTGGACAAAAAAGGGCATTATAAAAATGAATGTCCAAAAGTAGGGAAACAAGGCCGAGGAAACCAGATCCGAGGCAATCAGAATCGTGGGAACCAGAACCAGGGAAACCAAAATGGAGGAAAAAATGGTCAAGGAAACCAGAATAGGAATGGAGCTCGTGGTAGAGTGTACGCGTTAGGAGAAGCAGCAGCCGTGCAAGACAACAATGTTGTCACGGGTACGTTCCTTATCAATAATCATTATGCATCTGTCTTGTTTGATTCCAGCGCTGATAGGAGTTTTGCGTCGACCACGTTTAGTGAATACCTTAATGTTATACCCACTACTCTAGATACTAAGTACCATGTCGAATTAGCTGACAGGAATGTTTGTAACAACCGACACCATCTTACGAGGGTGTACCCTAAACTTGTAAAACCATCCCTTCAATATTGACCTAATGCTTATAGAACTCAGAAGCTTCGATTTCATAATTGGGATGGATTGGCTGTCAAAATATAATGCTATGATCGAATGTCACGAGAAGCTTGTTCGTGTTCCTTACGAAAATGAAGTGTTAATAATACAAGGAGATAGAAGCGGAGTTAGAGGCAAATCTTGACTGAGCATCATCTCATGTATCAAGATACATAAATACATAGAGAAAGGATGTCCAATGTTCCTAATTCAAGTAACAGAAAAGGAAACAGGAGAGAAGCAACTTAGAGACTTACCTATCGTGAGAGATTTTCTAGAAGTCTTTCCTGAAGACTTTCCTGGACTTACACCCGCTTGTCAAGTCGAATTTCAAATTGATTTGGTGCCTAGAGCTGCACCAGTTGCACATGCACCTTATAGATTAGCACCGGCCGAGATGAAAGAATTATCAGACCAATTGAAGAATTGCAGACAGAATAATTAGACTAAGTTCTCGCCTTGGGGAGCTCCAATTTTTATTTGTCAAGAAAAGGGACTGTTCCTTCGGTGTGCATTCCATATTACCATGAGTTAGAAAAACTTTCCCGGTGAAGAATCGATATCCTTTCCGAAATCTACTTGTTACGGTCACTACAAATTCTAGTAATGCCTGTTGTTTAACCAACACACCGGCTGGTTATGATTCATGAAACCAATGTGCAAACCTAACTTGGATCAGTTTGTGGCGATCGTGTTCATCGACGACTATTCTCATTTACTCTCGTAACAAAATACGATGACGTAGAAACATTTTAAAGACAACTTTAATAGCTGCCTTAGGAGGAAAAATTGTACGCTAAATTTCCAATGTGTGAATTCTGGATACACACGGTACAATTCCCTGGATACATGATTGATAGCAAAGGCATTCGTGTTGATCCCACAAAGATCGAGGCCATTAAGGATTGGGCATCTCCTACCACTCTGTTAGAAACAAATAAATCTCGGTCACTTAGAGTTATTTAGTATTTTCTAGCTCCTAGTTAATAATTAATTAATGTAAACATGCCAACTAAGAAAAAGCCCAAAAGCCCACATCTCCCTTCCCTCTTTGTTAAACCTAATTAGAGGCTATAAATACCCCCTCCCCTCTCTTGTACAAGAAGTCCCACACCATACATAAACATAGACAATATGCTTTCTCCTACACTTTAGGGATTTATTTTCTCTGTAATCTCTTCCTGTAAGTTGTATTTTTTAATTAACACTTTTCATTGCCATGTCTACTTCTCTTGATCTGTATAATTTTTGTAATTATATCAATCATTGTGAAAATTATGGAAACATATCATTTGGTATCAAGAGCACAAGTGGTAAGTGTTTTGTTCTTGTGTGTTTTATTTTGTTTTATATTAGGTACTGTTCACGGGTACTATTCATCGCAAAAAACAATTTCGGCTGTTTTTTTTTTGAATTTTTTTTTTCGGTTTATTTAAAAAAAAAAACTTTCGGTTGATTTAAAAAAAAAACTTCGGTTGATAAAAAAAACAAAGATTTCGACTTATTTTTTTTAAAACTTTCGGTTGTTTTTTTTAAGAAAAAAAAGTGTAAAAAAGGAAGAGATCTATATTTTTGGGAAGTAAATAATTTTTTCCTAAAATCAAGAGATTTGATTTTATCTTGGCGGGTTAAGTTTGGGAAGTAAATATTTGGTTCCCATAAAGTAAAGGGATATAATATAGAACAATGGCACGTACTCGACGATCTGCAACTAACCCAATCCCAAACAACAAAGGTGGAGTCAACCAGACCGTATTAGACCAACTTGTTACTCAGCGTGTGGCTGACGCCCTTGCTGCTATGGAAGCCAATCGATCTAGCACTCAAGGAGATACCAGAAGAACTGAAACCACCACCGCACATGTTCTTACAAAGAATTTTGTAGGTGCACGCAAGGAAATTTTAGTGGAACCGAAGGTGTAGTTGGACTAACTCGTTGGTTTAAGAAACTCGAGTCAGTTTTTCGAGTTAGCAAGGTTGAAGATGGTGATAGAGTGAAGTATGCAGTGTGCACAATGCTGGATGGTGTACTGACATAGTGGAACTCGTACGTCAGGCCAGTAGGTATTGATGCTGCAAATGCAACCCCATGGAGTGAATTTAAGCAAATGTTGATCAAGAAGTACTGCCCTCAAAGCGAGGTGCAGGAAATGAAAGCTGAACTATGGAATTCTAAAGTGAAAGGCACAAACATCATTGCTTACACTCAATGTTCCCAAGAACTGGCATTGCTTTGCCCAGAAATGGTCACACCTGAGACCCAGATGATTGAACATTACATTTGAGGGTTGAGTCAGAACTTCAAAGGAAATGTGACTTCATCAAAGCCGATAGACATTCATGAGACCATCACTATGGCTCAAAGCCCGATGGATCAAGTAGTATTAATTAGTTAGAAATTTAGGGGGTATGACTACGGCTCAAACAATGACTACAACTCTTTAAATAGAAAACGGGTCAATGTTTGAGGGGGAGATATCTGTGCGATTGAAAAAGAGCTTATATTAATTTTTAAGTACATTGATTGATCAAAACCATACAAAAGTTGCATACTTTTGATCGGGGGAGAAAATGTGACTTAAAAATTATTGATAACAGTTTTTAATTGATCCATGGGTTGTACATAAATATGGATCCTCATGAATTCTCACATGTCTATCTAGTCGTTACTAGTGTGCTTGTGATGAATAGAGGCATGTTGATGTATAATTATTGGAGAAAATGGCTTGAACCTTGCATGTGCAAAACAACTTTCGAATATCGATGCACATGTGTAGGGGGAGCAAAAAGTCTAATATAATCTAAAATGTCAAGATACCAAAACTTTTGTGTTACACACAAGTATCTTGATAAACTAAAAAGAATCTTTTGCTTCATGATTGTGGCTTCATATATGTGATCGAATGGTGGAAACTGCTTAGGGATGTAACATCTTATATTCCGCAAGGTTATTATTTTTTCTAAAATCTGATAGTACTGATAAGTTGTTAATATGTTTAAACAATTTTCAGCAGGTTAAGCTTTTCAGTTTCTATCACTTTTTCTAACTCAAAGCATTTTTCACATCAAATGATTTTAAGGCGACTTGACAAGGGTTAATGCTAAGTTTTGACCTGAGTTGGTAGTCTTCTGCAAAACTTTCGTTGTGTTCAAACGATTTCATCACACTTCGACTGTTTTTCAAATATTTTTTTTGCCATAGACTTCTACGGTACTTAATTGTATTAAGAGGTCGACCCTATGTTTTCTAGTGAGCCTAACGAAGCATCTGGACATAGGTTATGCTGAACACGAATTATACGGTATAGTCAGCAGAAAGTAACTGTTCTGACTCACTCTTTACCATTCTAGTAGTAGCAATGTTATTAGTGTGTTAGTCTACGGACATCTGGTTTAGAGAACAGCAAGCATACGGGAATCTGATACTTAGGTATTGGAGGACTTAAAGGCTTTGAGCTGGAAAACCTGTCAAGGAGATTCTTATAATGAATCTACCTGATCACAGGTGCAGTACTTGTACTGTAATCATCGATCCTCACGGAATCGGAGGTTATTGCAACCGACCAGATTGAGTATCGTCTTTAATACTCTTTCCCTTCAAAATATCAAAACCTTAGATGTGTTCAAAAAATGTTTTCTAGAACACATTAAGTGGATTTTTTCAAATAAATATTTTTTGTTGGTGACTAATTTTGGTACAAAGACAGATGACTCAAGGAATCGATGAAAACCACATGCTCATACTCAAATACGTAAAGTCTCAAGATATCAAGAAAGTTACATACATAAAGCTTCCGCAACTCTGAAATCAATATCTTCTTCAACAAAGTTAATGATATGAAGTATTGAAGAAGAAAGAAAATACAAGCTTTCAAGATAACAACAAGTATGAGTATGTCGGTTCACAGTTCAGGAAATGGCGAAATTAATCAAGCAAAGATCACATGAAGTTCAAGAATTCAAAAATTCAGAGTCAAGCTATCTATTCAAGAAGAAACAAGATCTGAAGTTTGAAGTCTAAGTAAAGTTAGTTACAAACAAGCACAAAAAGTGAAGGGAAGATTACAAAGAACTAAGAGCCAAAGACATCAACATGGAATGCTATAACTCAACTTTTCGAATAAAGAATGACCTCAATTTGAGGGAGATTGTTAGAAACAAATAAATATCGGTCACTTAGAGTTATTTAGTATTTTCTAGCTCCTAGTTAATAATTAATTAATGTAAACAGGCCAACTAAGAAAAAGCCCAAAAGCCCACATCTCCCTTCCCTCTTTGTTAAAACTAATTAGAGGCTATAAATACCCCCCTCTCTTGTACAAGAAGTCCCACACCATACATAAACATAGACAATATGTTTTCTCCTACACTTTAGGGATTTATCTCTGTAATCTCTTACCTGTAAGTTCTATTTTTCAATTAAACTTTTCCTTTCCATGTCTACTTTCTCTTGATCTTATCTTTATAATATATCTATCATTGTGAAAATTATTGGTACCTATCACACTCCCACTGAGATACGCCAATTCCTAGGTCTTGCTGGCTACTATCAAAGATTCATCAAAGGATTCTCAAAGATCGCCAAACCTTTGACCGAATTAACATAGAAGAATAAGAAGTTTGACTGGGAAGAAGAACAGGAGTTAGCTTTTCAGCTCTTAAAGCAGAAAATCTACGACGCACCAATTTTGGCACTACCTGAAGGTAGCGATGACTTTGTGGCCTATTGTGACGCGTCGCATAAGGGTTTGGGTGCCATTCTAATGCAATGAGAGAAAGTCATTGCGTATGAATCCATACAACTGAAGAAACGCAAGAAGAACTATACAACATATGATCTGGAATTAGAAGCAATAATGTTTGCTCTGAAGATTTGGAGACACTATCTGTATGACACCAAGTGTATTGTGTTTACCGATCATAAAAGCTTGCAACATATCCTAGATCAGAAGGAACTCAACATGAGGCAACAACGTTGGTTATAATTGCTCAGTGAATACGATTGTGAAATTTATTATCACCTCGGTAAAGCAAACGTCGTAGCAGACGCTCTGAGTAGGAAGGAGAGGATTAAGCCTCTCAGAATTAGAGCCTTGGTAATGACCATTAACTTGAACATTCCGTCTCAAATTCTCAAGGCATAGAACGAAGCAGTTAAAGCTGAAAATATCAAAGCTAAAGACTTGGGAGGTATAATCAAGAAACTTGAACCTCGTTCTAACAGAACGTTGTGTTTGGAAAATAAGAGTTGGTTACCATGCTTTGGTGACTTAAGAGTTTTGATTATGCATGAGTCGCATAAGTCGAAGTATTCTATCCATCCAGGTGCTGACAAGATGTACCACAACCTCAAGAAATTATATTGGTGGCCGAACATGAAGGCCGACATTGCCACTTATGTCAGTAAGTGTTTGACATGTTCGAAGGTTAAAGCCGAATGTCAGAAACCGTTCGGTCTATTGGTACAACCTAAAATACCACAATGGAAATGGGAGAGAATAATGATGGACTTTATTACGAAGCTACCAAAGACATCAAGCGGATATGACACGATTTGGGTCATAGTTGATCGTCTTACAAAGTCAGCTCATTTCTTGCTAATGAAAGAGACTGACAAGATGGAAAAATTGACGAGGCTGTACTTGAAAGAAGTAGTTTCTAGGCACGGAGTGCCGATATCTATTATATCCGACCGAGATGGTCGATTTACTTCGAGATTTTGGCAGTTGCTTCAGGAAGCTTTGGGGACTCAGCTAGACATGAGCACTGCATATCATCCTCAAACTGACGGACAAAGCGAAAGAACAATACAGACATTGGAAGACATGCTGCGAGCCAGTGTGATTGATTTTGGAAATGGTTGGGACAGGCACCTTTGGTAGAGTTCTCATATAACAACAATTATCACACCAGTATCAAGGCTGCATCATTTGAAGCACTATATGGTCGAAAGTGCAGTTCACCTGTTTGTTCCCAACTCATCGGTCCATAAATCATTCACGCGATGACACAGAAGATCGTTCAAATCCGAAACTAAATGCAAGCTGCACGTGACCGATAAAAGAGTTATGCTGATAAGATGCGTAAGCCCCTTGAGTTTCAAGTTGGGGACAAGGTCATGCTAAAAGTTTCACCCTGGAAGGGAGTGATCCGATTTGGAAAACGTGGAAAGTTGAACCCCCGATACATTGGACCGTTCAAAATCTTAGCAAGGATTGGACCGGTAGCTTACCGACTAGAGATACCATAAGAACTAAGCAGTGTTCACAATGTCTTTTATGTGTGCAATATGAAGAAATGCCTATCCGACGAAACACTCATCACACCTCTGGAAGAGATCCAAGTTGACGATAAGCTTAACTTTGTTGAAGAACCCATGGAGATTATAGACCGAGAGGTCAAGCGGTTGAAGCAAAGCTGCATTCGTATTGTCAAGGTTCGATGGAACTCTAGGATAGGTCCAGAGTTCACGTAGGAACGTGAAGACCAATTTTGAAGCAAGTATCCGCACCTATTCACCAACACCACTCCGGAAGGCAACTCAAACTGAATTTCAGGACAAAATTCTTTTAACATGGGGAGACTGTGACAATCCACATTTTCAGGTCATTTTAGTCAATAAACTCAAAACTATTTACTTTGAATCTGTACGTGTTTACTTTTAATTATAACTGTTAAGTTAAATCGCGTAAATCAAAAATCAACATTTAACGTAAACCGGCATAAAACAAACATAAAGTTTACATCCAATATGTGTTAGATGATTATTACAAAGACAATTTATAAGTTTTTATATTTTATTTTGCAAGTTTTATGTTAGTCGCTTAAAAACGCGTACATGCATGCACAAATTGCCCTAATACCGTCACCACCTTTACCAATACCTTTAAATACTTAATATAATCACAAATCAATTAATTCCCTCCCTATTTAACTTATATAAACTGGCACCCTATATGTATTATATACAAAATATCATAAATTTATACACTATACATAATATCTTACCAACTAGTCTTAAATCTTCCAACTTTCTTACACAAGTCTTACACACTCAATCTCACCACTCCCTCCCCCTCTCCATCTTACACAAACCCACGCCCCCATACTCTCTTTGAAAAATAAATGTTTCTTGTCTCCAAAATATCTAGCTACTTCATTCTATATAAGCAACACTTCACATTTTCCTCTCATTTCATCACATAAACACAACACATTTTCTCTTTTGCTCCTTCCATAGCCATGGCACAAACACCCTTTTTAAAGCTAGTATTGTGTTGATTTTTACTAAGCTATTTTACAAGAAATGTGCTAGATTCTTAGTATTATCTAAAGTCTTCAAGGTTTTATTGAAAGGATTTTGGGTTAAGCAAGGTTTTGTGCAAGATTTAAGCAAGGGTTTACAAAAACAAGTTAGGGTTTATAAGTTTTTGGGTTATAATCAAAACCTAG
>BQNB010124499.1:0-19928 GCA_026074375.1 Tanacetum coccineum
AAAGTGCCTTTATTAAAGTTGTTTAGTATAAGCTCCTTAGCAACTTTGTAGTTTTAAGTTTTTGCTGAAAATCACTTTTTCAATAAGCAAAATAAGCTAGCATCTTAGGGTCTGTTTTGTACTTTTCTTAAAGTAGAAGGTTACCCGTTTTCATTGAATTATAAATTTTCTCAAGTTTGCCCGCCTACCCTTTAGTTTCATTTCTTACACTTCCTACCCTGTCTTTTCTAGAATAATAATTAGGATTAATATTTTTCAAATTAGTTTTACTAATTAGGGTTTATAGTTTTAATTGATAAAATTAGGGTTTAATTAGTTTATAAAAATTAGGGCTTTTGTTTCCAACAGTTTTCTGCACCTTTGTAGTTTTTAAAAACCATTTTTCCATATTTTTCTAGTTTGATTTGTATTTTCTAGAAATTTAAATAGATTTTTGTTAATTCATTAAACTTTAGAAAATCATAAAAAATTCAAAAATAGTTAAAAAATTCTAATTCTTTTTCCTAAAATTTTCATTTTAAATTTGTGATTTTTAGATATAAAATTTGTTAAAATTCGTGCCTTAGTTTTTAAATTTCAATTTTAGCTCGCGTTTTTACGTTTTATGCATTTAAATTTCGTGCTATTTCATTGTTTTTAATTCGTGCTTTTACATTTGTAGTATAACTAAAAGTTCAAAAATCCTTTACTATTCTAAACTCGAATCCGAATCATTCCTAAATTCTCAATTCACGATTTCGTTGGGACACGACCCGAGGAAAAGTACTTCCCGGATAAAAATATACAAATTGTGTTTTCTCTTGTGAGATTTTTACCTTATATTTCTCTTGGTTGAGAAGTATTTTGGAAAGAATTCTTACGGGATTAATACTATATAAGTATATTAAATTTGACTACACCAACCACCGTCTAAGAAAATCTCAATCCTAGACCGAAGGACTACCCTTTTAAGGAATAGCTATTGACAAAGGTAGGACACACAAACATAAGCAAACCAGTAAAGAAAACCCTACTTAAAACTTGGCTAATTGATTGTTTTCAAGAAGATCTAGTAAAAGACCCGTGAGAAAGGAGTTTTGACGACTATAAGTGGTTGTTCGATCTCGAAGTTGACTAGTTAGCAGACGAATATGAATTAGGCATAGGAAAGAAAGGACATATGCTAGATGATATATGGGAAAATTGTAAGAAAGTACAAGGGAGTAATACCTATTGATGGCTTGATCAAAAATCAGAAGAGGAGGAAAGGCGACAACTTGGAATCAACATTGAAGAGTATGACCCACCAATGGTCCACGTAGAGGCTTTCGAAATAAAAAGATACTCGTTTGACCCTGGCAAAAATTTCATTTGTGTCACTAAAGAATTGATGGATGCCTTACCATTGGGAAGAGAAAACGGGTCGAGATTCGGGGATATGATCTGTAAGGAAGTGGACAAGGAAGTAGACAGTGGAAGGAAGATCCACATAAAGACGTAGAGCGTCTTGAGTCTAACTTAAAGACTCGGTGATAAACAAAAGTTCTTGTCAGGAAACAACCCGTCTTTTATTTTTTGCATTTTAGTTGGTTTTTTTTGTATTGTTCTAACTTCATTTTGCAGGTTCTCACAGCAAGGAATTAGAATTTGAGGTCTTCTCGACCTGTTGTCATGTGGTAAAAAGGTTATGTCTAGGCATAACCACATTGGTTACGCCGTGATAGATATAATCACGAAGTAATCTCCTCTATAAGTTATGTCGTAACCTTTCTTGATCAAATTTTAAAAAAAAATTAAAAAAACCACATGATTACGGCATAACCAATCGCATGATTACGCCGTAATCTCTTTCTGAAAACCTGAAATGAGTTCAAAACATTTGCTAAACCTTGTATAACTAAATGAACTGTGTGGGTGTGTTCCCTAGAAACCCTCACGAGACCTCACTCGTCCACTTAGGCCACCAAGTGGTTTAAAAGGCTTGTTGTATATGCTAAATGCAACCGTGATTCCTACGAAAGTGAGTCAGATTATAGTGTATATTTATCTATGAACGTTTAATGCTTGTTGTTGTTTAGTGATTTCAGGGGAAACGAGGTTGTTCTATAGACACTTTGCAAGAATTCATCTCTTGCAGTCAACATTCAAAGAGGAGAGCAACGCTCAGGGGAGTCTTTTGTTTTAATTCTACTCTTATTTCATAATTTCATTTCCTTAAATGTACAATAGGGACATTGTATAAACCAAGTGGGGGATAGAAGTAGAATTACCACTTGACCTATATTTGCCTTCGATTTCCTAGTTTTCTTTGAAAAATGGTGCCAATTTTAAAATTTTGACATGATTTTCTTACTGAACTAGAATTAATCTTTGTCGAGCACACTATTATCCCATAATTAAATTGGTGAGGTTAAGCCTAATATTCCGTTTCCATTTATTATACAAAAATCCACCAAATATATGAGAGTGCCGGTAGTATTGTAGACTTTAGAACTTAGCATGTACATCTTGTCAAGACCTAATTGGTTAGTTAGAATAGACGGTTCAAGATGGCAACATCTTAGGAAATCACTCAAAAAGCCTTTATGTGTATGTTTATCGACTTGTCACACTGACTTGTCGACCTCCCCGTGTAAAACCTTTGTTGCACTCAATATTAGTGCAAAATACCCCTAGATCATCCTTGTTGAGCCAATCTATATTTTCACCATACTCTATATGTTTCGTTTCACCATTTCACCTTAGCCTACCCTGTAGTCTGTAAATATCTATGTGTTGAAATTGCTGGCCACTTAAGTTCATGGTTCAGAGAAATGAAGTTCGAAGATTGGCACTATTACTGATGACATATTATTGATCATATGAAGACCCCCGGTTCTATTACTTTCGATACTGTTTATCACAAGTAGGGGGGTGTATTATTGTGTACAGGAGGAATATAAAAATATATAAAAAGTGGTGCAACTATAAGCCACTTTAGTGAAATAACTCCTAATGCTGGTTACATGTTATAAAACCAACATGTATAAAGGTGGTGCAACTATAAGCCACTTAGTTTTTGGAGGATGATAAGCCATCCAACAAGTGAAGAATGGGTTAGCATGCTCCACAACATCTCAGTATTAGCTAACCCATAAAGACGATATGATTAGATTTCCGCACCGAAGGACTTGGACTATGGGTGGACATTAGCTTGTAATGGATAACTTAGATTTTTACTTGACTATTTTTTTGTGTTTTTATATTAACAACAATTAAATGTGCATCCCATGTCTATCCTAACCCTTTTATCACCCTTTAGAACCATATTACCCTTGTTTCCTTTAAGAATTATTTAGACCCTAATTCTAACTGGTGCAGATTTGGGTACTTTTCCAAACGTGTGATAGGAATACATGCTATGAGTGCATATTGAGCGATTCACCCCGAAAATGAAACACTTAGACTAGTGGAGAGTTGAATGAATTTTTATTCCCTTTTTGTGAGGTGTTCGGCTTTTATGTTTTCTAGCATAAGTGTTTATAGATTCATTTCTTGGAGTTATATCTGAGAAATCTTTTTATGAAATGTTTTAACAGGTTCTACTTGAGGGCAAGCAGGATTCAAGTGGAGGGATATTTGATAACCTACATATTATTTATACTGTTTTAGTGTAAATTACATCTATATCTCGCAAATGTTGCATAATACTTGAAAAACGATATTATAATTTTTTTTTTCTAAATCATTTTGTAGTTTTCAGGTGAAATGTTAGTAATTGACAAGAAACAAGGGAAAAAGGACTTAAAATGCAAATATTCGAAGTCGTTATGGCGTAACAACATAAATAGTTACGCCATAACATAAATTAAGCAAGTTACGAAGATCCATGACGACTTTATGGTGTAACACCGTATATGGTTACGCCGTAACCAATTATATGAAAGTAAATCTTACCCAATATAGAGTTACGGCGTAACACACCTATTGGTTAAGTCGTAACCATGAAGATCCATAAATATGGAAAGAATATCAAGAGCTTACGGCGTAACACCCATAATGATTACGCCGTAACAAAGAAGACGTCTAAACTATGGTAACTTATTAAAGGTTACGGCATAACACCGTTACTGGTTGCGCCATACAAGTATGCTTAATAATGGAAAGCCGTGTATGAGGTTACGGCGTAACACCTAAATTGGTTACGCCGTAACCAAATCAAAGACTATAAATAGAGGCCGAATTCAGCTTTAGAATCACCCTTCTCCCTCCCATCCGAGGGGACGACTGGGACATCTTGATATTTGCTTAATTGTACATATAATTACCCGGGATTTTGCCTAATAAAAGCCAAGAAAATGCCAAAAGAATAGAAAATGTGTGCTTTTGTGTCTAATTGTGCAGGAAAGGATTAAAAAGACAAAAAGAAGCAAAAACGATCAAAAACCGACAAGAAACGGGAAAAAGACAAAAAGACAAGAGCAATAGTGAAAAATCAGCCAAAGATCAAAGCCGGATCAGCCCGACACAGAGAGAAAGAAAGTCAAAGGTCAACACAAGAAAGTCAAGGGCCAAAGTTGACAAGTTCTCAAAGTTTGAAGGCTTATTTGGAAGTTTAAAGATTCAAGGACCAAGTTTGCCAAAAGATAAAAGTTGTTTAATAAAGAAAGATAGAGAGAAAGAACCACAAGGACTGAAGTTGCCAAAATGAAACCCTTGTTTATAACTAAGAAAAAGCCGGGAGAAAAGGACAGGGACTCAAAAGTTGGCAACTCTCAACATTTAATAAACCCCCGCTCTTAACTCGTAATGCCTAACCTCCTCAAACAACTTTTCCCGCCAAACAATTACAACAAACCCAAATCCCAAATTACCCCACCCCGCTCCTTTTTTAAACAATCAAAAATTCGTGGCTCATACACTCTTCCCCATCACCAACAACACGTGGTGGCAGGGCACTTTATTGGTTCGGACACCTCATTAAGATCATCCAACGGCTTATATTTGCTCACAAGAGATCAAGGGCTGAGATTGAATGGACATTTCTAGAAATTCTTCCTCCTCTTCACTTCTCCTCTATAAATAGCACCCCTAGGATCACTTTTTCAGTGGTTGTTTTAAGTGTTAAAAATTTTACTTTGTAATTTCCCGTTTTTAAGCAATTCTATTTTCACTTTAAGCAATTAAGCTTTTAAGCTCTTGTAATCGTTTCTTTTGAACTTGTACTTCTTTAATTCAGTAATACAATTCGATTTACACATTTATTAATCTTTTGTTTTCAGTTTGAAGTTGAATTTAATCAAATAAGCTTTAAATAAGCTCGTTTGAGCTTATTGCTTCTAATAAGCTCAATTTTAGTAAAATTTTGTGTTTAAGCTTTCATTTAATCAGTTTAACTCATTTACATCTTAAAATGATCACTTGAGTTCATAAGTTTCAAATTGGAGGTTCAAAAGAGGAATTAAGCTTCATCTAGCTTATTGAGCTAAAAGCTTTGGTTTAGAGGCTTTGGAAGCCACTTAGGTTCACAATTTGAGCCACTCACTCAACTAGAGTGGCTCTAGTTCTGAGACTCCATAACTTTCAGGTTCTACTCCTTTAGATTCAAATTAGCTTAAAAGTAGCTTTTATATTTGCTTATTTCTCATCAAGCTTTGCTTAATTCTTTCAATATAATGTGGTTTAAAGTTTGTTATTAGCTGTTTCTAGGTTTTGATTAGATAAGGTTGGTTGTAGTTTAAATTTTTCAAAATAACCCTGTCATAGTAGTATATAATTAGCTTAGTATGAGAACCTAGCCTATTTTCATAAAATTAAGCTAGGTTATTTTATAGGGTTTATATTAGTTTAATAAGTCATTTTTAGAAAGTGTGATATTAGGTTTAATCTGTTTTTGATTTTTAAATGGAACTTTAAGTTACCTTAGCTTTGGCAGTCTTGCATAAAGGTGTGTTTGGTTTAAGCTAGATTAGACTTTTAAAGTCAACTAAAGTTTGTCAAATCTTTCTACCTAGTTGAGTTAAGTCATAAACTCACAAGTTAAAGAGATTTTAGAAGTTAGTTAGAAAAATTTAAAAGTTTAGAGTTCAAAATCTTTTTCCAGCACCAGGGCATATTTCAGCTATAATAGTTGTAGATTTTAGGATTTTACAAGCAATTTAGAGTTCAAGGTTGTTTAGTGAATACTTAGGATCATTTAGGTAAAGGTTAGCTCTAAAACTTTAGCCTGCATTTCAGTTAAAACCAAATGCATCAGCAACCAAATTAGCTACAGCAACAACCAACAGCATTTTTGATTCCTAGCATTAACTTCCTTATTGAATTTTTCATTATTAGTTAAAATTTTGCAAAAGCTTTTATCTAGGTTAACTCAAAGTAAATTGTTAAGCTTGTTTTCAAAATTTCAGTCTTTAAGGTTCAGTAATAAGATTGTTAGCTTATTAGAAAAAAGCTCAAAAACATTTCATAAAAACTTAGCACTTTTCCATCTTAATTTTCTTTCTAATGTTGTTAACTCTTGGTAAATTTTAGTTTAGATCCCTTTAAAACACATCTTAAGCTACATTAAGCTTCCTTTGATTTCAATTTCCATTAAGTAATAAGCTCTATAAAAGCCAAATTCCAAAAAGCTAGTTAGAAGCTCACTTTCTGTGACAGAATCTAAGTGCTTATTTTTCAGCTTATATAGTTGTTAAAAGTTCAAAGTGCTTTTGTTAATGTTGTAGAAAATAAGCTGTTTAATAACTTTGTAGTTTTAAGTTTTTTCTGAATCTCACTTTTTCAATAAGCCAAATAAGCCACAATCGTAGGGTCTGTTTCGTACTTTTCTTAAAGTTCAGGGTTATTCGTTTATACTACAGTGTAAATTTTCCCTAGTTACCCCGCCTACCCTGTTCTTTCTTTAATTGCAATATCTACCCTGTCTTTTCTAGAAAAATAATTAGGTTTAATATTTTTCAAATTAGTTTTATTATTTAGGGTTCTTAGTTTTAATTGATCAAATTAGGGCACAATTAGGGCATAAAAATTAGGGCTTTTCATTCTATTGTATTTCTGCACCTTTGTAGTTTATAAAAACCATTTTTCTATATTTTTCCAGTTAAATTTGTATTTTTCTAGAAAATTAAATAGATTTTAGTGATTAAATTTTTTTCTTAAAAAATTCATAAAAAAAAATAGAAAAATAGTTGAAAAATTAAAAATTCTTTTTGCAATGAATGAGAGCGTGTTTTAAATCTAGTATTTTTTGGAAATAATAAAAGAAAAAATTTTAGTGTTTAATTTTTAGAAAAAGTTTATTTTTGTTTAATTACTTAAATCTTAGAAAAGTCATAAAAATTCAAAAATACATAAAAATTCACTTCTTTTCCTAAAAGTTTCATTTTAAATTTGTGATTATTGGTATTAAAAATTTGTTAAAAAGTCGTGTTTTCGATTTTATATTTCAAATTTTATGCTCGCGTATTTTCGTTTTGTGCATTTAAATTTCGTGCTATTTCAATTGCTTTTCAAATTCATGTAATTATAGTTTGTAGGTAATCAAAAGCTTTAAAAAATCCTTTACCATTCTTAACTAGAAATCGACCACCCCTCCCTACATTCCTCCCTCTATCATACTTCTCATTCACGATTTTCGTTTGGGACACGACCCGAGAAAAAAATACTTCCCGGATAAAAATATCGAATTGTGTTTTCTTTTTAGTGAGATTTTTCCCTTGTATTTCTCTTGGTTGAGATAGTATTTTGGAAAGATTCTTACAGGATTAATTTAATACGTATCTAAATTGTGATAACAACACCAAATTTTGGCGCCGTTGCCGGGGAATTCGTGAACGATAATTGAAGAGTATTCGTTGAAGTAGAGTTTCGAAGATCCTTCCTTTGGAAGTTATTTTGCTATATTTTTGATAATTAATAAAAGTTCTATATATTCGAATTCTATCGAATTAAGTAAAAAAAATTAATAAACATTTGGGATACTAGCTTCCAGCTTAACCATTCCAATTAACAACAAAACAAATCGTGAAGTATTGCGAAGGTACGACGGACCTTTAGTAGTTTACAAACTAAAAAGGTGAGTTTAAGGGAAAGTGATGCATTCTCTAAAGTAGTCATTGCTGGCTCGCTAAGCTTTTTCCGCTCATTGTGCGTATTCTTAGAGGAATTATCGTGAAGCTTGTAATAATCGATTACCAAAAATATTTTTGTTTTCATTCTTATTAAAAACTAAAAAATTGTAATTCTCCCCAAAAATAATCTTCTTAATCTCAAATTCTACTTTCTCTTATTTTTCACTAGTGCATGCGCACTCGCTCCTCCTTGGAATATACTATTCCAAGAAGACGTAATAGTCGACGATCTCGACACCGACAAGAGGCAATCCCTCTCAATTTGGATCCGATTCCAATGGCCCGGATGACGACCTATGGGCCCGAGAGGCAACTCCATGCTCCCACCGGGGGGTTGAAAGTGCTATAGGTTGTACGATAATTTAATTTGGCTCAAACTCTTGAACTCAAATCCTCCCTCATTAATTTGGTTGCAGAAACCGAATTTTTCGAGGAGGTAATGATGAGGAGGCCTCATGCTCAGTTTCGTCATCACGTCTGAGAGCATTACGAACAATCAAAGGTACCCGGATGTACCTAACACCACCATCAAACTTCTTCTCTTTCCATTTTCTCTAGATGGGGTAGCCAAGACTTGGCTAGACAAAGAACCCCCAAATTCCATACTCACATGGGATGACTTAGTTTCTAAGTTCATCAATTTCTTTTTCCCACCATCAAAGACCACCAATCTTCGGAACGAAATTACGAATTTTCGTCAAATTGCTCAAGAATCTTTCTCCGAAGCTTGGGAGCGTTTTAAGGAACTTCTTAGGAAGTGTCCTGCACCATGGTTTTTCAATCATGCCCAATTAGTTAATTCTATAATTTTCTTTGAGCTTATATATGATCAAGATTCTCTTAATTCTGCTTGGCGGTGGAACATTGTCTCTACAAAAGTCCAAACGACGGGTACAAATCATAGGAAGAACAAAGCTATAAGGTTAGATGTTTCGGAACGCTTGATGCGAGTGAGTACGAATGCTACTCCGACTTCATCTAATTCTATCATCTAGCTTTTGAGTTTCAACAAATGGCAACATGCATTTAGAGGATTAAGATGAACCTTAACCTTTAGGAATGAATGAATGGATGAAAAAACATATGAAAGCTCTTGTTCCTACTCCCGTTACGAATAAAAAAACTGGTTGGAGGAAAGGTGTACCACTTGTGGTAACAACCATTGTTTTTATGTGTGTCCAGGATAGAGGTAGTTTGGTACCCGGTTTTTATCACTGATAATTTCCAACAATTTCAACAAACGCATCGGTTGGTAATTTTGTTCAAAAATGGAAATTCCGCGGTACCGGTATGCTCCTAACTGGCAAACCAAATTAGACCCCACAGGATTTAATCAACCCAATCACAAGTTTCTAGCCAAAACCAAGGATACAATGGGCTAATCAAGGGTATTAATGGGAAAATAAGAAATGTAAACCAACAATCAAGTTATCAGGAGTTGTTAATCGGATTTTTTCAACATAGCTAAGCACTTATCAAGGTCCGAGTGCACCAGTCCAGTTACTTATTCGAGGTTGTGGCTTACACAAAAGCGAATGATGCTACCTTGAACAACCTGCAAAAGAATTTGAATGATTTCAAAAAGGAACAACAAGATTTTCAAAATGAACAAAGAAATTTTCAAAATATGATGCTTAACATGTTTCAAAAGCAAATGGGGAATAATAATACATCAAGTTCAGGGACCTTACCGAGTAACACGATTCCTAATCCTAGAAATGAATGCAAAGGGATTACCACCCGTAGTGGTTGTTGTTCTTGATGGAACCTGTACCTCCTATGCCTCTCCTTTTGTCAATCCGGACAATGAGGTTGGTTAAGGAAACGAGGATGGACATGGACCAAGTGCACTTATAGTTCACAACATAGTATCCACAAGAGTCCAACCTCCGGTAGTTCAAATTAGGGAAAAGGTCCAAAACAAAGGAAAAGAACCAGTTGTTGAACCTAGAGTTGAAAATGAACCTTCAAAGACCAAAACAAATTTGCCTTACCCTTCAAGGGTTGAAAAGGACAAAAATCGTGAAAGAGATGATATCTTAGCTTCAAAGTTCATAGAAATCTTTCGAGATCTTCATTTTGAACTTAGCTTTGCTGATGCTCTTGTCCACATGCCCAAGTTTGCTTTGATGATCAAAAAGTTGTTAAGTAACAAAGACAAGTGATTGAATTAACAAAGACACCATATGAAATGCAATTGCTCTGCGGTCATTCTCAAAAAGCTTCCCGAAAAGCTTGGTGACCCGGGTCGATTTCTCATTCCTTGTGATTTTGGGGAGTTTGATAATTACTTGGCTCTAGCGGATCTAGGTGCAAGTATCAATCTCATGCCCTTGTCTATTTGGAAGAAACTTGGACTTCCTGACCTTACAAGCACTAGAATGGTTTAGAAATTAGTCCGAGACGAATCAATTTTCTAAACCCTTGGGATAGCCGAAAATGTGTTCGTGAAGGTCGGAAAATTCTACTTCCCGGTCGATTTTGTGATTCTAGACTTTGTTGCAGACCCCCGAGTTCCTTTGATTTTAGGAAGGCCATTTTTGAGCACAGCTCATGCCTTGATTGATGTTTATGAGGGGGAAATTCTTTTTTGAGCATGTTGATCAATCTTTGTATACTTAAGTGTGGTGACACTCCTACGGTTTTTTATGACAATTCTGAGTCCTGTGAACCGAAATTGACCTTATGGACGCAACTCTATTATTTTGTTTGTGCGGAGTATGCTCCAAAAGTTTTTGGACTTTACCAAAGAGTGGTGGACTCCACTTCTATTTTTTTGGGACCCTCCACCTTTCACTCCTTTTGATGGAAGTGAGATGCTTCTTGAAACAAAGAAATAGAAGAGTTTTAGAAAGTGGGATGAATCTTTAGACATGAATTTGAAGAGGGATTTAATGATGAAGATGATGATGTAGTCTATTTAGAATCATTGCTTGAGGTTTTAAATGATGATCCTTTTTCACAATTTTCTCCTAAAAAGCAAATCAATAATGTTGAATCAGTCAAAACGTCGATTGAAGAACCACCCGACCTTGAACTCAAGTTTTCCTTCTCATCTGAAGGCTTTCTTGAAAGGGTAATATACTACCGGTCATAATTTCAAGGATTTAAAAGATGATGAGAAGGGTAAAACTTATGAGGTTCTTAAGGCTCACAAAAAGCGCTTTTTTAGCTTGGAAAATCTGCCCGAACGATTAAGGGTATTGACCCAAAATTTTGTACACACAAAATTTTAATGGAGGATGATTTCAAACCAGTGGTTCAAATGCAAAGGAGGGTCAATCCTAAAATTCATGAGGTGATTAAGAAAAACAGGTCATTAAATTCTTGATGCGGCTTAATCTACCAATATCGGATTAGCCCATGTGGGGAGCCGTTCATTGCGTTCCTAGAAGGGAGGAATGACCGTGTTAGAATGATGGACAATGAACTATCCCAACGCTTGTGACCGGTTGGAGAGTTTGATTGTTATAGGAATGCTAAATGGATTGCCTCTAGGAAAGACATTTTCCCCTTACCTTTATGGATCAATGCTTGAAAGGTTAGCGGGAAACAAAAAAACAAAAAAAAAAATTTGGGGGGGGGGGGAGTTCTTTTGTTTTCTTAGATGGATGTTCTGGGTCCTTTCAAAATCCCCAATTGACCCCCTAAGACCAAGAAAAGGACCCCTTTACTTTCCTTCTGGAACCCTTTGCCTACAAAAGAACGAATGCCTTTTGGCCTTTTAATGCACGGGACCTTGAATGTGCATGACGGCCATTATTCCATGATATGATTGAAAAAAACCATGGAGGTTTTTATGGTGTCTTTTCGGTTTTTGGGGATATTTTTTCAAAGTGCCTTGTTAATCTGGATAAAATGCTTTAATCGTTGTGAAGAAGAAACTAAACTTATGCTTAATGGGAAAAATGCCATCTTCATGGTAAAAGAGGGAATAGTTTAGGGACATAAAATTTCTAAAATGGTTAGAAGTTGATAGCGGCTAAAGTAGAAGTGATAGCTAAAATTACCTTACCCGTCCACGGTAAAGGGAGTTCGAAAGTTTTTTTAGGGTCATGCGGGGTTTTTATCAAGGTTTAATCAAGATGTTTGAAAAATCGCAAAACCATGACTCACTTTTGGAAAGAAATCCTTTTTGTCTTTTCGGATGAGTGTAAACAAGCTTTTAATGATTCTTAGAAAAATCGTTGATTGAATCACCAATACTTGTTGTGCTCATTGGGGTGATTACTGATTTTGAGATCATGAATACTTACCTTATTCTTTTACGTGTGATGCTAGTGATTTTGCTCTTTGGAGCAGTTTTAGGGAAAGAAGATAAACATTTTCCTCCTATTCATATGCGAGTAAGACTATGACCGGGGGTTAAACTTCATTACACAACAACTGAAAGGAAATGTAGCCGTTAGTATATGCCTTGGAGAAGTTTTGACCCTATCTGTGTCTTATCAAGGGCCATAGTGTATAGATTCATTCGGCTATTAAGTACTTATGGCAAGCAAGTGCTAAGTCACGGTTACTTAGATGGATTCTTTTATCCAAAGAGTTCACTATTGCAATAATGAGATAAAATAAGGAGCTGAAATTGTAGCCGCCGTCACCTTTCTGACTAGAAAAACCCTCACCAAGAAGGAACTTGAAAAGCAACACATCACTGAATCTTTTCCTTTAGAATCATTAGGGAGATTTGAATCGGTCAAAGAGATTAATGTAAATGAAAATGTGGTAACTGAAAATATAAAAGTTGTTGAGAATGTTGTGCTTAATAATGTGAATGTGCTTAGTGATAATACCACGCCATGGTTCGCCGACTTAGCAAACTACCATGCGGGTAATTTTGTTAAAAAAGAATGAGTTCACACCAAAAGAGAAAATTTTTTCATGGAGGCAAAACACTACTATTGGGATTGACCTTTTTGTTTAAGGATTTTTGCGGACACAGTCATTAGACGATGTGTTTTTGGGAAAGAGGGCTGAGATTCTCATTGCTTGTCATAGTGGACAGGGAGGCCACCATAGTGGCTAATTTACACCGCCTCGCAACGTTCTTTGACTCCGGATTTTTTTGGCCCACCATTTATAAAAGATGCTTATAAACATGGTAAAACATTGCGATGGCGTGTCAAAAGACAGGCAAAATCTCTCAACGAGATGAGATGCCTCAAAGAATACAAGTTTTGGAGCTTTTGATTGTGGGGGATTGGATTTCTTGGGTCCATTTCCATCTAGTAGGGGTAACAAGTACATCCTAGTTGCAGTAGACTATTTGTCAAAATGGGTGGAAGCTAAGGCTTTACCTACTAATGATGCTCGTGTTGTTTGCAAGTTTTTAAAGAATCTTTTTGCTAGATTTGGAACCCCTCGAGCCCTATAATCGTTTGAAGGGCACACATTTTATGTTAATTACCAATTTGCGAAGGTCATGGCAAAGTATGGTTGTGGCCAGCGACTTTCGACTTCCTTACCACCCTCTAACGAGTGGTCAGAGTTGAGTTTCAAATAGGGGAGGAAATTAGAGATTTTTAGAAAGAACAATAGGTGAGAATATAACATCTTAGGAGTGATAGCTTGATGATGCTTATTGGCTTTTCGGACTGCCTACACAACTCCTATTGGATGTACTCCTTTAGGTTGGTTTCGGGGAAAAGTCTTGCCATCTCCTATTGAGTTGGTAATAAGCTTTCTGGCTCTTAAGCACAACTAAATCTAGATCTTGATCTTGCAGGTGCAAATAGAAAATCACAAATTAATGAGCTTAATGAGCTAAGAGATGAAGCTTATGAGAATTCTTTGCTTTATAAAGAGAAAACAAAAAGGTTACATGATTCAAAAATTAAAAACCGAGTTTTTAATGATTGGATCAAGTTCATTCTTTTTTAATTCAAGGCTAAAAGGATTTTCTCGGGGAAGCTAAAAATCTCGATGGTCGGTCTGGACACTATCAATTGCAATGGTTTTTCCCATATTGGAATTTGAACTTTTTCAAAAAGATTGTTCAAACTTTTAAAGTCAATGTTCATAGGGTCAAACATTTTTTTGGGGGGAGAGGTTCTTAAAGAAATTAGCCAGATGGTTAAGACGACCCAACCATGAAAAAACTGTTTGGGGAAAGAGTCAAGCGAAGGGGACTCTATAATAAACAAGCGCTTCGTGGGAGGCACCCCATGCTTATCCTTTTATTTTCTTTTTCAATTATTTTCTATTTTCTCTGCTTCCCCAAGGACAAATTAATTCGGGGGCGAGTATAGCTTGTACTCGGTTAACAAAAACTAAGCCGTTTTAGAGATATTTTTGAGCTATCAATGTAAAAGAGAGGAATCTTGTTCTTTTCGTTCTCTTGTTGGTTTGTTGTGATTTTGTCTAGGTTTGTCCGGATTTGGACGCTTCATGGTTTACTATTGTGGGAAGGACAAAGCACATTCCTACCAATTCCATGATGGTCTCAATCTTCTATTCATAACTGGTGAAACACTATTATCTCTTATCCTTGTTCTTTATCGAACTAAATTATTCATTGGCATGAACATAGAATTTTTCGTTTAAGATCCTTTTGACCCTTATTTTTAACTTTGAGGACCAAAAGTTTCATTTTAGTTTGGGGATAGGATATTCTTCGATATTGACTTGCATTCACGCAACCTTGTTTGAATTTTTTTTGGAATTGCCTTTTTGAGAAAAAGTGAAGAAATTTTAAATTTGTCGATTACAGGAAGTCAAAGAAGCTTAAGTTGGAAAAATACACCACTCTTTTTGGTAGTCGTTGGTGAGAAATAGGTGTTAAATTTTGACTTGACCGGGTGAAAAAATGCTCCTAGCTAGTCTTTTACCGACCTTTTGTAGGGCCATGCTTTCACAAATCCTATTGCTTTGGATTTTAAATGTGAAGAACAAGAAATGATGTAGTTAAATATTAAGTGTTTTGTTAAGCAAAGTTTATTTGGAAAACCTAAGCTTTCTATAAGATTTGTGTCTTTTTACTCCCATAAGCTCTTAACACACTAATCATACGTGCTCTTTTTAATTTAGCTAAGTCAACCAATGTCTTTAGAAAAAGTCTTACATTTTGAAAAAGAATTCATTTAATATGTAAGTAAGATTTTTGGTTTCAATTTATAAGTTTGCTTTTTCTAAATGAAATTTTTCCAATCATCAAAAAGATAATTATTAAAAAAATGCCAATGAAGCATTTCTCATGCAAAAGCATTATTTTTCGTGCACTGAAGCTTTCGAAAAAAAAAAAAAATAGATAGAATATACAAAAGCTATATGTAGTTTTTAATCGTTGCGTTCCATGTGCGAGAAAGACTTGGATGGGGGTCGCAACTAAGGATTATAAACGTATGTAGTAGATCAAAGGTTGTAGGCATTCATATCTTGGGAGCTCGCCTAGGTGATGATTGCAATAAGGACTTTGGATTCTAAGCTTTGTAGGAAAGGGTTTTGGCAGCGAATAAACCCACAACGATTTTAGCAGCGGAGTGGGGTTCGAACTAAGAACACCGGTTGTTGTTGCGATATCCTATTTGGAGAAAGGCTAAGTAGGGGGTCGACTAAGAACAACATTCCTATGCAGAAAAAATAATTATAGTATATGAAAAATAAAAGGATGGTTAAAAATTTCATTTTCTCAATCAATTTATATGTTTTGTTCTAATCCTTCTTTTAGCTTTGAGTCTGAGATTTATCTATGCTTATTAACATTTGAGCTCATAAGGCTTATTTGTTAAAAGCTTTAGATTAATTTCACTATGAAGATTTGATCTATGGTTGAGTTAAAAAGAGTGCA
Source organism: Tanacetum coccineum (assembly GCA_026074375.1). Classification (NCBI taxonomy): domain Eukaryota; kingdom Viridiplantae; phylum Streptophyta; class Magnoliopsida; order Asterales; family Asteraceae; genus Tanacetum; species Tanacetum coccineum. The sequence goes on from BQNB010124499.1 coordinate 15,874, forward strand.
CACATCTTAATCATTAATTTATTCCTGGGAGTGAAAAGTTCACAAGTTATAAGTATAAGAGCTTAATCATTTAGATTTATATTGACAATGATCTTGTTTAATAGCTTTGTTTAGTCTAGTGAAAAGTCAAGGATGACGAATTTTCCTCTTTTGTGCTCTATTAATCGGGAGTAGCCTATTTCAATGAGCCTAAAAGTTGCAAAATTGCAATGATTGCCATTAATGTGTTTCCATGAGATTAAATGTTGAGAAAAAAGCTTGAGTTGTTTAAAAAAGGTGATTCAATAAAGGTGAAAACAAGGGCATTTTGGAAACTTGTTAGTTTACAAAGTGTACACTTGATAACATTGCGTGAGGACACGGCAATCCTTTAGTTTGGGGAATTTTGATAAATGCTTAATTGTATATATTAAATACCCGGGATTTTGCCAAATAAAAGCCAGAAAATGCCAAAAGAATAGAAAAATGTGTGCTTTTGTGTCTATTGTGCAGGAAAGGATAAAAAGGACAAAAAGAAGCAAAATCAGTCAAAAACCGACAAGAAATGGAAAAGACAAGACAAGAGTGAAGACGGGAAGTCAAATCTCAAAGCCGGATCAGCCTGATACAGCAAGAAAGAAAGTCAAAGCTCAAAATTGAAGTGCCAAGGACCAATTATGACAAGTCTTCAAAGTTCAAAGGCTTATTTGGAAGTTTTAAGTACAAAGGACCAAAGTTGCCAAAAGTAGAAAGGTTGTTTATTAATGAGGAAAAGGAAGAAAGAAACCACAAGGGCCGATTTTGTCATTTTCAAACTTGTGATTACACTACATTTTGGTCGGGGTGAAAGACAAGGACCAATACTGTCATTTCCAAAAGTATTTCTACACTACACTTGTAGTAATGAATCGCAGGGACTGAAAGTGCAAACTCTTCAAAGATTTAAACAGAAAACGCGGTTTAAAACTTCTCCCCAACAAACTTAACTGATTTTCCCGCCCTTTTTCGTTAACAACCCAATCACCAAAAATCCCCACCCCCGCTCCTCTTTATCACTTCAAACTTGTTCTAAAACCTCCTCCACATCATTTCGACCACGTGGCATCATTTAATTGGATGGAACACCTCATAAATCTCATCAAACGGCTATAAATGATTCGAAATATGATCAAGGGCCAAGATATAGTGGAAAAATTCAAGTAAATAAGATCCAACGGCTGTCAAATGATCGAAGTCTCATCTTCTCATCATATTTTTCTATAAATAGAAGATAGAACATTCAGTGTAGAGAGTTTTTTTAGTTAGTTCAATTTAGTTCAATTTAGTTTGTAATTTTCTCTTTCACATGTACTGTTCATCTTTTAAGTTTTCAAAACCTTCAAAATTCAGTTGTATTTTGTGTTTCATATCTTGTATCCTTTCTTTAAAAGCAATAAGAACTAATTGAGTTGTTTTCATTTTGAGTTTTAAAAGTTTTAAGCTGTTTTTAGCTATTAAGCTTGAAATAAGCTCAATATAGCTTATTCTATTTTCTCTTTAAGTTCACAAATTGTTCAAATAGTGTTAAAAAAAAAAATTAATACTGAATTTGTCTATTCTATTCAACTTAGTTCATTTGAGTTTTAGTGTAATTGAGTTTGGAAGCTTTTGGAAGAATAATGAGCCACTCACTCTACAAGAGTGGCTCTAGTGCTGAGACTCCAATAATTCAGGTTTACTTTTTCTAAATTTCCTCTTAGCATTTACATAGCTTATTCATTGAGCTTATTTCAATATTCTTGTTCTTCCTTGTTCAAATAGCTTAGGTAGTTAAGATTTTTAAATTTGCCATCAAGCTGTTTCTATGTTTAGATCAATTAGGTTTCATTTCCTTAAATTCTGTCATTGTTATTAGTAAAAGCCTAGTAGAGTAAGTAGTTATTTCTCATTAATAAGCTGCTATTTTTAGTTTTCAAATAGCTCTATTAGGTAAATTTGAGGAGGAGTAGATAAAAGGATTAAGTGTTTTAGCCCTTAGATAGATTTTAAGATCTATCTAGTTTGACAGCATCATATAATGGAGTAGTTTTGGCATATAGTAATTTGACTCTTAAGTCAAAGTTTCCATATCAAAGCTTTTAAATTCAGTGTGTGAAATAGATTAGCAAGATTTAAAAGCAAGTTTTAAAGGTTAGAATTTAGTTTTACAACATTTATAGCTATAAAAAACCTTGCCAGCACCAGGGCAATTCTCAGTTAGGGTAAGTCTAGTGTTTAAGAGATTCAAGGCATTTTAAGAGTATAGACCTAGTTAATTCAGTTTTACACATATTAGTTGAGTTAGTAAAAGATTTTTAGAGGTCATTTTACCTGTCATTAGTCATTGTGTACAAATGCATCAAACAAAGTGACAAGAAGCATTTTTAGCAAATTTTTACATGCTTTCATCTTAATTTTCTTGCTAATCTGTTAATTGCTTGGTCTATTTCCTTTTCTAAAACATTAGCTCACATCTTAAGAAAATTAAAATAAAAAAAAAAAAAAAAGGGCTTAAAAGTAAGGAGATAAAAGAAAAAGAATACGAGAAAAAGAAGGAAAAGAGTAAGGAGAGGAAAAAAGGAATGCAATAAGTAAAGAAGAAAAGGCTAAGAGAAAAGAGGCTAAAAAAAGTAAGAAAGAACAAGACAAGCGGTCATAAACAGTGGACAACGAACGCCGCTACTATCAGGAAACGTTCACATCTAATCCGGCAATCCAGCGTACGGCTTTCACCCACCCCCCCTCCCGCTCCTCCGCCCACCTCACTCTCGCCCACAACCCTTGCCGACCCGCCCTCCAACAACCAGCAACCGTCCGCCGTACCTTCCGACAGTGCCGCCGCGAAACCCTGGCGCAGCTAGCCCCTCCGTCCCCATCCCCTCCATACCCCCCCCGCCCCGCCTCCCCCGTCCTGGAAGCTCCCTACCCCGTGCTCCCCGTCTGCCTTCCGCCGCGCAACCCCGTGACCGTCCACCGTACCCTGACCTCCGCCCCTATTCCTTATCCTCCTGTCCAACGCTCACCCTCAGTTAGGTTTTAATATCAAAGTTCAAATAGATTTTAGAAGTTAGCTTTCAGAATTTAAAAGTTTAGAATGTTAAAATCTTGACTTTACACCAGGGCAGTTTTGAAAAGTTAAATTTTTAGAGTCTTAAAGTAATCCATGGATAACTTTGTGCTAGTGCAAATGTAGATACACTTGAATAAGTGAGATGAGAGAGTTTTCATTGTTAAAGTTAACTTGCATTTGAGTAATCAGTCAAGTATATCAGCAAAAGGCATAGGTAAATTTTTTTTTAGACAGCTTTACATTGAACTTTTATCTTTTCATAGCTAATTTCTTCCTAATGCATTTTACCTTCAGCTTATTTCTTTTTAGCTATTCCTAGTAGTCATCTTAAGCTACATATATCATCTTTTAGTTTCCATTTTCATCAAGTATTAAGCTGGGAATAAGTCAAAATCCAAATAAGCTTTTAAAGCTCTTGTTTCTGTGACAGTTAGCAAAAAGCTAGGTTTTTAGCTTATTGAGTTGTCAAAAGTAGATAGTACCTTCATTAAAGTTGTTAAGAATAAGCTACTTTACAAGTTTGTAGTTTTGAGTTTTTACTGAAAAGCACTTTTTCAATAAGCCAAATTAAGCAAATAAGCGTAGGGTTTATTTTGTCATTTTCTAATAGTTCAAGGGTGCCCGTTTCTACTAAAGTGTAAATTCCTAGAAGTTAGCCCGCCTACCCTCTACTTTCCTTTTTAACACTTTTTACCCTGTCTTTCCTAGTTAAATAAAAAAAAATTAATATTTTTGATTTTAGTTTTAATAAAATTAGGTTTAGATTTTAATTGAACAAATTAGGGTATAATTGAGTCATAAAATTTGGGGCTTTTTGCACCATTGAATTTCTGCACCATTCTAGCATTTAAAAACCATTTTTCTATATTTTTCTCATTAATTTTGTATTTTCTAGAAATTTAAATAGAATTTAGTGATCACTTTTTCTTATAAAATTCATAAAAAATAGAAAAATAGTTGAAAATTTTTGATTCTTTTTGCATTAATT
>BQNB010124500.1:0-19927 GCA_026074375.1 Tanacetum coccineum
AGTTATCAATATTTGACATTTTCATATTTTTAGTCCCCTGATGAACAGTACTTTTTACTGTTCATACCAGATGTAAACTCATTTTTATAGTTTTAGTTATCGTAAAACGAATAAATCGTAAAACTCGTAAATGTTGTAACTTATTCGTTTTAACTCCGTTTTTAGCGATTCTTTCGAGCACGTCTTCGTATTTAAAAGTTTCATCGATTTATTGATGTTTTAAAAGTATAAGTTTCTGAGATGAACAGTAACTTTTATAAAAATAGTTTTATAAAAGTATTTTTATACATTTTAAGTATATAAACTCGCGTAATTCATAACTTCTTCGTTTTTAATTGAAAATTTACGTTTCTTATTGTTTTGGAATCCTAAAAATATGTGTGATTTAATAAAAATACCAAACCTTCTGTTTGTAGAATTTTTATAACAAGTTTTTATAAAAATTCTTTTATAACTCCGGTTATTATCGTAAAACTCGTATCTTTGTAACTCTTAATATACTATGTCATATATATTATATAGTCCATAGGTCCATCATTTGTCCATTTGTCCAAGTTAACAAGTTCTTAACAAGGCTATTAAATCATAAACTTTCTTATGTAACTTTACTTACTAGTTTATACATATACATTTTTACACTTAACCAACATGTTACAATACTTATAATCCCATTATATCATGATATTAGCAATCACATAACCTATGAAAAAGTGTAAGAATGATGATCACAAGTAAACACTCTTTTTACATGTTTAAAAGTATCCTAATGGTGATTTTGCTAAATAAAACTAATATACACATAAAATCATGAAAAATGAAAGTTAAGGGCTTTTAGATAACCTTATGATGATGTAATATGGTAGACCACAATATCTAAACCCTTGTTTAGATATAAAACCAAAGCTTACAAGCTTAGAAAACCCTAATTCCAATAGAAACCCTAATCTTGCAATAACTTGCTTAAACCTTTAACCAACCTTTGCAAACAACTTAAGACATCTTAGATATGATGTAGGTATGTGTGTATGGTCTTGGAAAATCAAGCTATGAATTATATAAAAGGGGTGTTTGTTGCCGTGGCCTTCAAAGAGGAAAAAGGGAGAATGGAGTTTGATTTTTGCTAAGTGTTATGAGTTGTGTGTTCTTATCTCTTGTATGCATGTAATATATATGTAAAAGGGTAGTCAAAGATGCAAATCAAAGACCAAGACTTTCAAAGGGGGGGGGGGTGTTGGTCGTTGGAACATAGAGAGGGAAACAAGGATGACTAGTGGTCAAAACCACTAGTCATGAGTTAGTCTTTACTAACTCTAAAGATGTACATGTCCTTATGTGTTCTTATGTCTCCTTAGGTTAAGATCATCCCATGATTTTAAGGAGAGTGTTGGCTAGATATTATCTTGGTAAATATGAGAGTATTACTTGCAAATGTGAAAGTATAAGTTATAATGTAAAGTGTAGTCTTGTTATATAAAAGGTATACTTGTAACTTGACAAGTCTTGCTTATTTCTTGATATATGGGGCGTCCCATTTGTATAAGTGTGGTAAAGTTTTATAAACTTTGGTCATTGAAATTGAAAATAAAAATAAGCATTTGTTGAAGCGTAGATTTATTTTGGTGGTTCCGGGTATGCCTAAACATATTTTATCGCGAAACGTAACCAATTTACATAACCAATAAAAATAAGAATGAACAAAGTTAATAATTATCATCAAAATTATTATTTAACACTTGCTTGATGTAAACATTTAATTGTTTGATACCCGTTTACATTAAATGATCATTTTTAGCTTACACGATTTAACTTAACGATTACGATTAAAAGCAAACGCGTACAATACTAAAAATACTTAGTGAATTTATGGACGACGTCAATGACCCTAAAACATGGGGTGTTTTAGTCTCCCCCCGTTAAGTGAGTCTTGTCCTTAAGGCTTAAGACACGGCACTTGACGATGGTGCGGTCTTTGTGAAGAGGTGTGGATATTTCTTTCGGAATTGGTCTCCAAAGTTGTGCCTGTGCCAATATTTCAACAGTGGACAATAGTGCTATATGACAGTGAATATATGCAAACAACCTTAACATCACCGCTAATCAATAACCATATGTCACTTATGCACCTAAAGGGCCTACCAGCTGGAGCACTAAAATTAGGACAGGACCACATACAAACCTGGGTAGGCGTACCCATCCGCTTCAATAATCACACAAATAATGGGTAAGCGTACCCATCCGATCCAATAATCTCACAAACACTAGGTAGGCGTACCCATCCGATCCAAACAATCATGCATCACATAATATTCGCATAGCAGTCATAAGCACATAACTTGTCCCAAAAACAAAACCACATTTCGCACAGATCAATTCAAAACATTTCAAAACACATTTGAATATCATTTTCCCCCAACGGAAAAACTAGTAAAAAGTGGGGTTACGAGAACTCACCTCAAGCAAGTCTTTATCAACCAACTCTTAATCACACAAGCAAATGCAACGACGCCCGCATACGACCTAGTCCAGTTAATGTCTCAATTTAAATCATCCAATTCCAAAATAATCTTCACGTTTGATGGATAGAGTTTTTGACGCGTTGTAGAATTACCCAAAATAGTTTAGTGGTGTGATGGTTGACGACTTAACTCCAGAATCATATCAATCTCATTCCTCGATAATACATACTTATACTATTTAGCATAAATAGATAAGTAATATAATAAATATTTATAATTATTAATTATAAATATATCTCGACAAGTCCATTCGGTAACCTTAGTCACTCCAAAATAATCATAACACGATTGAAAATGAAATGTTCACTCATAATAAACACATTAGAGAAGTTTCAAAAAAAATTCTATTTTTTGTCTTTTAGTGAATTTTTTAAATAAATAAAATAATTAAATAATATTTTATTATTTAAAAATCAAAAATCATGTTTTAGGAAAATTTCTAAGTATAATCTTTTTACGAAATTTCGACATGACCCGTACGCACAAAACAATGTTTTCCAAGGTTTCAAACCTTATTTTTAACACTTTTCATAAATTAGACACTTTTGACAAAATTCTAATTTCTTAATCTTTAACGTTTACTAAAACGTTTTTTTTTTCCAAAATACCGTTCAATATCACGTCGTAAATACATTTCCACTTTCAAAAGTCAGACAAAACTCTCATAATGACTAAACATCGCTTATTGGGCTTTAAGGCCCAACAAGAGTCCATTAAAACATTTATAAGTCCAAAATACGATTCAAGTCCAAAACCAAGATCCATTTACATATATAAGTATATACTTTTAAGTAAAAATAATCCGGACCACAACAAGCCTTCCCATTAAGCCGCGGCTTAAATAGACTTATTGGGCCTTGAGTCCAATAGCTTAAAAATACGTATATTAAGCTTGAAAATAAGCTAATAAGCTACGTATCGCATTTGGTTACTACCATATGCCTAAAAAATAGTCCACCACATATGTCATAACACAAAAATAATCAAAATCACTTTCTTAGTGATTTTGGGAATGGTTCATTGCGTATAAGCCCAAAACAAGCCAAGAAATAGCTTAAAAATAAGCCTGAATAAGCTATACAAGCTACTATCAAAAATAACATTCTAGCATCATATATTATTCAACCATCACGACCACAACATTAAAACTACAAAAACCCTCTTTTTCCTTTTTACCATACACGAACCAAACACACCCTTTTTTATTCATTTCGCTTCCAAAAATTGATTTTCACAACGATCAACTTGTACAACTAACATCTATGCATCAAAATAAACCCAAAAGGACAAACGAAATTTAAATTTGAAAACTTACAAGAAAATCTTAAAAAATGTATATTTCGACACGAACCGGACAACCCAAACGTTGTTTAAATGAATACCCAATCACTAGAGTCAACCCAAAATATCACAAATCTTCATGCTTTTTATCAAAATTTCAAAAATTATAAGAGTGTGTGTGTTGCCAAGCTCGGACGCAAAGAGGGAGAGAAAGAGAGATGATTTTTTTTATATGAAAATGAAAATGAAGGAAATGGTCTAGTGATAAGCATTATAGATGTACAATCTTGAGACACATTAGCTAAAAGTTAGCTCCTTTTGTCTCCTCTGTGACTTCATGACCGATCTGAAGCGTCCTAGATCTTCGGGTCCTATTCTTTTCGTGTCAGGATCACTTAAATACTCATAAAACTCAACCGTAAAATTTACCCCAAAGTTAATTAGCATTTTTATTCACCTTAAAAATACTTTCCATTAACCTAGAGTATTTACACGACATATTTTCACTTTAAACCCTTTCAAAACCATTTGACGCATTAACAGGACCCGTGTCAGACTCGTTTTGGTATTTCTCAAAATCACCTATGGTCAAACCATCCGGAAATACAATAAACACAATAATAACCTTCCAAAAGGGGATTTATTAATCAAAATAAAACACAATTCTCATAAAAATACCACCCTTCAACACGGTAACAAAAATCTGAATAAACTGACAAAGTTCAAATAGTCAAAGGACTATAAATGAAATATTCAAAACACAAAAGGGGCAAAGGTTACATTCTACCTCCCTTAAAAGAATTTCGTCCTTTAAATTCAACTACTAGCATTACTAAACAAACACAGGTACTCAAAAAATCTTTCAATTTCATCTAAGGCACAGTGCAATGTTGGATCCGCCAAACACATCTAATGTTCGATCAAACGTGAAAATTTTTCTGAACACCATCCAACTCCTCAGCAAATTGAACGATAATCCACAGGGCCTACTTTCTCAACAATCTTAAATGGTCCAACAAACCTAGGTGCTAACTTCCATTTCTTCTCAAAGCGTACCACACCTTTCCAAGGCGACACTTTGAGCAAGACATAGTTACCTACACTAAACTCTAGAGGCTTCCTCCTCTTATCAACATAACTTTTCTGACGATCACGCGCAGCCTTAAGTCTATCCTTAATCTGCGAGATCTTCTCAGTAGTCTCTTATACTAACTCAGGTCCTATCAACTGACCTTCTCCCACCTCAGCCCACATAATTGGCGAACGACACTTTCTACCATACAATGCCTCAAACGGTGCACATCTCACACTAGAATGATAACTATTATTATACGAAAACTCAACCAACGGAAGATGAACATCCCAACTTCCCCCGAAGTCTAGGACGCATGCTCTAAGCATGTCTTCCAAAGTCTGAATAGTACATTCACTCTGACCATCGGTCTGAGGGTGATAAGCCGTACTCATGTCTAAACGAGTTCCTAATGCCTCTTGCATTGACTACCAAAACCTTGATGTGAAACGATTATCACGATCCGATATAATCAAGATCGGCACACCATGTCTAGCAACTATCTCATTCAAATACAATCTAGCCAACCTTTCCATCTTATAATCCTCACGCATAGGTAGAAAATGAGCAGACTTAGTCAATCGGTCCACAATGACCCAGATTGTGTCATGCCCACTACTAGTCCTAGGCAACTTAGTCACAAAATCCATAGCTATTCCTTCCCATTTTCATACGGGAATCTCAGGTTGTTGGAGCAAGCCAGATGGCCTTTGATGCTCAGCCTTAACCTTCAAACAAGTCAAACACTTACTAATATACTCAGCTATATTCTTTTTCATTCCAGGCCACCAATACCTATCTCTCAAATCGTAATACATCTTATCAGCACCTGGGTGTACAGAGTACTTCGACTTATAGGCTTCATCCATTATCAGGGTTCTCACCTCAACTGTAACGCCCCGACCCAAAAGGGTAGAAGTATTACAAATATGGTGTGACATCAAAAGCATACATAACCATAACACAAGCATAAACAGCAGAATCTTAATAAATGACCAAAAAAAACGGGGAAAAAAAAAAAAAAAAAGGTTCCCCCCCCCCCAACGACATGACTTAAGTTACATAATTCACAAAGGATAAACTAATCCCAAAACGAAATAAACAAATGTCTTGAGAATAAAATAATTCATAATCCAAAACTAAGATCTCTAGGGCAAATGATCCCACTCAACAACAATAGCTGAAAGCAACCCCAGCTCCTAGCTAGATACCGCCGCAGGAAAAGAAAGTGCGGCTGAGCTAACAGAAAGCCCAGTGAACATATATAATAATACGAATACAAAAAGAATAATGGAAAGTCAAAGAATACGAAAACAAGTTACTAAGGATATCACACATACATGATCAAAGGGAACAAATAATAGGTAAGACATTAATCAAAGATCAAATTCATAGTGAAAGGTATGATGAAACCAGGGAATCAAATTAAGCTAAGTTCAATCACCAAGCCCAAACAAATCAATCATAAGTAACCAGGAGTCGCGAGCTCCAAATGATGAAAGAACGTGATTGCAACCCAATCATCAGTCACCAAATATGCAATTAACAAAATGTCAAAATCCATCGAATACTAAAACAAATCTAGGATGCATCCATACCTCCTTAAACAAATAATAATCTTCATATGCACATATACATATCAAAAGGGGACGGTGTGAGAAATCACGTCACCCACACATGATCATGCCAAAGGTGCATCAATGACACGGCCATGTTACCATTCATGGCTAAGGAAACAAATGTGGGCTTGTTTCTCAAACTGAAGGTTCAGAAGCAAATTCATATCAAGTTCATTCAAAGGGACCATAGAAAAGGTATCAAATGTCATAGGTTCAAAAATCAAAGGTTTAAAAAAAAACAAATATCAAAGTCAAATATCAAAGTAGCATAGCAGGCGGTTCAAATGGAACTCATAACAATATAAGAAAGCCAAGATAAAAGGCTCAGAGCAAATGTAGCAAATCACATAAGTAATCAAAGATAGAGAGGAATATGTCATGAGAAACCTTAACGATAAGGTCAAATACTGTACCGTTATGCCGAAGCAGAAGCGAAAAATCAAAGAAAACACCACAGAATATCAAAAGCACTCCCTCTTGACCACAACCTAAAGAAATGTTAAATTCTAATTACAAACCATTCAATAGTATACTTTTTATTTTTAGTAACTTTCCATTTTAGTAACTTTCCATTTTATAAATACTCATCATTTTAGATTCTATTAAGTTATTTTGAATATTTTAGGGACCTTAACATGTCAACCTTACAAGTTTAGGGTAAATATGACACTTTTCCATATTTAGGGTTTAAATATACAAAATCAACAATTTCCAAGGTTAAAAGTGTAAATATCAAATTTCACATTTTTAATTTCAGATATACCTTTCCATTTCAGTATTTTACAAGTCAAACCCTTAATTTATAACAATTATACATTATTAGCCATTTTTTAAATAATTATTTTAAACATATCTTAATTATCCATAATACAAAACAAGCCTTATAATTCAATATACAAAATCATACTTATACATTAAAATACAAACAAACCCTTATACTTGTTAGATTTACAATTTTAGTCCCTCTATTAAATTAATTACTTTCTAATTACATATTATATGTAATTTAACCATTTTAAATCCAAAATAATATCAAAATGAATTTTATAACCCCCCAACTATTTTAATTCAGAATATTTTAACTAAATATTAATAACATGTCTTTAAAACAACCCCAGAGGTTTCAGAAATTACACAACAAGTCCTATATACTTTTAAAATCACAATCGGCTAACAAATAAATCACTAAAACCCTAATTGAATTTTTCCCCAAACATTTCCCAATTTTTATACAATAATTAGCATTATGAGAACCTGGAAAAATTATTAAAACCCTAACCCCAATTTTATTTCTTTCCTTTTTCCTTTAATTCGAAATTGGAAAACAATGATAAATCCCTAATAATTATTCGAATCACTTCTAAATTTTTCCAACAATTTTTCTGAGTTATATGTGATATTAAAAACCTTAGAAAAATATAAAATAAATTTTACAAATATTTTATATGCCGATTTCATATTTAATCCAAAATTAGGGTTTCGAATATGTTTCAATTTATAAAATCAAAATAAAATGCATGAACATTTTTCTCAGGTATATAACGAATTAATATGATGAAACATGAGTTATAAAATTACCTTTGATGATCCTTAGTGATTTTATGAATTTATGAACCCGGTAGAGCTTTTCGAACCCAAAACAATAACCAAAATCGAACAAAGCCTTATAAAATCTTCCCACTATTTTTCCCACACTCCTTGACCTTCAATTCACCTTAGAAAAATCGTGCAAGCCTTGGAAAAATTCTTTGCCGCCACTTTTGGATTTTAGGGTTTCGATGGTGTTTTGTTTTAGAGATTTAGCAAATGAAAAGTGTAAAAGAGATATAATGGGGAATTATGCCGAGTTTTGAGGCTTCCAAAAGACTAAAATCAGATTTGTAACTTACCCAATTTATTTTATCATTATCTTAATTTATTTTATATTAATTTGTAATATATAATTACATAAACATAATTATTTTCGGCATAATCATATATAAATAATTATTAATTATTTTTCTTGTATAACATAAGGTATTTTAAATCTTACAAAAATTTCATAATTGTCACATGTTGCATTTTTATAATTTCTAACATTTAAATGAATTTTATTTAAGCTTTTATGTAATTTTCTTGCATTAGGGGTATTTTGGTAATTTTACACTTGTTGAGATTTTAGGTTTTACAACTTCTTCCCCTCTAAAAAAAAATTTTCGTCCTCGAAAATTGTAATGAACCGGAATAAAAACAAAATGAGAACGAAACGAAAACATACCGAACTAGACAAAGAAATGAGGATAACTAGCTCGCATAGACTCTTCGGTCTCCCAGGTAGCCTCACGCTCTGGGTGATTCTTCCAAAGAATCTTCACAAAAGGAATGACTTTGTTTCTCATGACTCTCTCTTGACGATCTAGAATGGATTCAGGTTCCTCGGACAAAGACATATCAGGCTGAATCTGATCAAAAGGATAAGATGCGACATGCAATGGATGATAATGGTATCCCCTCAAAAGAGATACATGAAAGACATCATGAACGTGCGATAACTGCGGAGGAAGTGCCAGACGATACGAAACCTCTCCAATACGTTCCAAAATCTCAAACGGACCAATGAATCGAGGATTGAGTTTGCCCTTGATCCCAAAACGTTTAACTCCTCTAAATGGCGAAACTTTCAGAAATACACGATCTCCAGTTTGAAACTCTAAGTCACGTCGATGCTTATCAGCATAACTCTTCTGTCGCGATCTAGCCTCTTTCAATTTCTCTTTAGCAACAGCCACTTTCTCATTAGTAATCTCGATAAGCTCCGGACCTTCAATTAAACGCTCACCTACTTCATCCCAACAAATAGGTGCTCGACATTTCCTACCATACAAAAGCTCGAAAGGTGCTGCCTTGATGCTAGCATGCCAACTATTATTGTAGGTAAACTCCACCAAGAACAAATATTCATCCCAGCTACCTGTCCATTCCAAAGCACAAGCCCTCAACATATCTTCCAAAGTCTAAATGGTCCTTTCTGACTGACCATCGGTTTGAGGATGAAATGTTGTACTGAACTTAAGACGAGTTCCCCAAGCTTTCTGTAATCCTTTCCAAAAACGAGACATAAACTTCGGATCTCTGTCGGACACAATAGCAGTCGGTGTACCATGCAGTCTAACGATTTCCAGTCAAAAAATCATAGTTCTTCCGAATAGGTAAGAAATGAGCAGACTTGGTTAGCCGATCAACAACCACCCAAATCGCATCATGTCTTTTCTGAGTAGTAGGCAAACCAGTAACGAAATCCATGGAAATCTCATCCCATTTCCACATAGGAATCTCCAACGGCTGTAACAAACCACTAGCCCTCTGATGTTCAATTTTGACCTGCTGACAAGTCATACATTTGGATACAAACGTAGCCACATCTTGCTTCATGCCGTTCCACCAAAAGTACTGTTTCAAATCTCTGTACATTTTGGTTGAACCTGGATGAATAGTAAATGGAGAACTATGAGCTTCCGTCATAACCTTCTCGCGAAGTACCTGATCATTAGGAACACATAGCCTATCTTCAAACCACACAACACCGTCATCATCAACACTGAACTCAGTATGTTTACCGTCTTCAACATTCTGCACAATAGCCCACAACTCACCGTCGTCCCTTTGAGCTTCTTTGATCTGTAGCATGAGGTTAGACTCTATCCTCATACTCGCCCAATAGCCACCAGAACCTCGTACACATAGCTCAACATCCAAACGCTCTAAATCATGAAGGATTATGGAATCAAAACATCATCCCAGATTTTCGACTAAGTACGTCGGAACCACATTAGCCTTGCCCGGATGGTACTGAATGTCTAGTGTCATAATCTTTTTCAAATGTTCAAACCATCTTCTCTGTCCTCTGTTAAGTTCTCGCTGAGTAAAAATATATTTGAGACTCTTATGATCTGTAAATATATCACAAGCTTCACCATACAGATAGTGTCTCCAGATCTTCAATGCAAAAACCACGGCAGCTAACTCAAGATCATGGGTTGGATAATTTACTTCATAAGGTTTCAGTTGCCTTGAAGCGTAGGCGATCACCTTCCCATGTTGCATCAAAACACAACCCAAACCCCTTTCTCGAGGCATCATGTATATCTGAAAACCACCGGAACCTGATGGACGAGTCAAAATGGCCATGACACAATTCTGGTTCAATTCCTCAAAAAACTTCCTGAAGGCTCCTCCTCCACACAAACTTCTCACTCCTTTCTCTCCGTTGGGAAACGAGGTAAAGCTTAATCGGAGAAAAACCCTACAAACGTCGGTAATAGCCCAGAAGCCCAGAAAAACTTCTCACTTTCGTCACCATAGTAGGTCTCAGCCATTTGGTGATAGCTCAACTTTGATGGATCCATAATGATGCGGAAAGCGACTTGCTGTAACCAGAACTCCACTTTGAAACTTCGCATCAACTTCTTCTGTCTAAGAATCTCCAACACAATCGGAGATGGTCGCTCATGTCTTCTTCAGACTTGGAGTAAACGAGGATGTCGTCGATTGAAACAATAACGAAACTTATCAAGGTACTCGTGAAAATACGGTTCATCAAATCATAAACACGACAGGAGCATTAGTCAGTCGAAGGGCATACCAAGAACTCATTGGTGGCCATAACGCGTACGAAAAGTAGTCTTAGAAATATCCTGCTTCTCACACGGAAGCTGGTGATAACCAGATTGCAGATCAATCTTAGAAAAATATTTGGCCCCTTGCTGTTGGTCAATCAAATCGTCGATTCGCGGAGAGGATAACGGTTATGAATTAATATGGTTGAGTTCACGGTAATCAATACACCAGCGCGATGCTCCACATCTTCTTCTTTAAACAATATAAGAACGGTGCACCCCACGGCGAAACACTGGGGTCTAATAAAGGCCATTCTCAACTCTTAGCCAAAAGTGGTAGATATAATAGAATGTGTAGCCACCAGTATCAAATAAATACGTAGACAGTACGATCATCAATGTAGTGAAATAGGTAATAGTACCTGAAGTCTTGCCGCTGATCACAGAGTCGTAGCATAAATTCGTCTGTAGGTAGGAGGTAGTCTCGCAAAATCAGATGGCATACTCTGCTTCTGCTTTCCCTGGGGACAATTCCTTCACCTTATTGTTGAGTAGTCCGCAAGTTTAAAACTCCCCCAGTAGCCCTTATTACAATACCCCCGGATGAGGCTTTCCATAGGTAGTACAAAGAGGTGGAGGAGGCAAAGTCTCAGTAGACCTCCTCTGACTTGCAGAACCTGAAGCATGACCCGGGTTAAAATCCCGAGTTGACTGATTTCTGTGCTGGCGTTGGTTGTAGTTACCTAACTTGCGCGGTTTCACATTCCTCCCGTAAACCTCTGATCATGACCCAAAATCCTGTCGTTTCGAATCATAACCCCGATCCTGACGACCCCGATGCTCAACACTCTGGTCCTGACGACCCCTATACTCATGCTGACCCTGGTCATAACGACCTTGTTTTCGTTGGCCCTGTTCCCTGATTCTGAATCCAATTACTATCTCTATCCCGTTATTCGAATTTCCACTCTCCATGAAAAACTCAATGTTACGGGCGGCAGCCGCAAACCTGCGCAACTATTCGTATTAATCCGTATTACTATCCTGTCCAACCTACTTCTTTAGCCCCAATTGAATTGTCAGCTTGCCTCTGGGCGCATCTCCAGCAATAGCTCCACAAAATAGCCAATACTAGTGAACATCTCCATGTACTCCCCAGAATTCTCTCGATCCAGCTGACATATCGACCCATACTCACGCTCATAACGTTGTTGTTTCACGATGCGGTATAAAATACCTGTTGCTAAAAAGATCTCAAAAGCAACCAAGTCACAAGTATCGCAAAGCATCGCTCAACCTGAGTACGCAATGAGCTTTCCACCAGTCAGTGCATCACCCTCTAGTTTTAAACGCAGCAAGACGGGAGTCTTGAAGTGGTCGGGAAACCACAAACTTGAAAATATACTTCTCATTATGCGTAATCCAGTCTTCTGCCTTGGCAGGAGTAGGCAGCAGACGAAATGCAAGCGCTTGTAACTTTTGTAAACCTTTCGATCCAAACATGAATCCCTTGGGGTATAGCATCACCACCTACCACCACCTGAAGTCAGCACCATTCTATGATGTCATTTGATCTGAGTTCTCAAAGCAGCCGTAAGGTTAGGGAGAGCATTGGCCACAGCAGCAGTAATCATGGCCTCGAAGTTAGGAACATCGTCATCCGAGTTTCTACGGGTAGTCACCATCTGAACGATCGAGAAAATGATTAGCAAACGAAAACAAGATAGGTTACGGAAGAGAGTTACGCAGAAGGAACCTAATGTCTACCCAATCCTCACAGGTCATAGCCTAAGCTCTAAGGTCATAAGACCTCGTCATGATTAACCTGGCAGCTCTGATACCATAAATTGTAACGCCCGACCGAAGGGTAGAAGTATTACAAATGATGGTGTGACATCAAGGCATATAACCATAACCACAGCATTAACAACGGAAGTCTCAATAAGATAACAAAGGAAATAAGTACATGGACTTAAGGTATATAGATCTTAAAAGACAGACATATCACAGAAATAAACGAAATAACGAATAGTCTCGAAAAGTAAACATTCATATATCGAAACTGAGATCTTAGGGGTAAGACACACTCTAGTTACTCATATCCCGAAAGCAACCCCAGCTCCTTGCTTAGATACTGCCGCAGGGAAAAGAAATGTGCGGTGAGCTTACAAAGCCCAGGTGAACAGAATATATATTGAAAGTCAAAAGATAACGATAATCAAAGGTAACGCTACAAGGTGAAAGGATATTCAAAGATATTGATCAAAGGAATACAATATAAGGTAAGAAAATCAGAAGTCAATCTCATGTGTAGGTAAGATGACTCAGAAAATCAAATTCAAGTCCAATACCAGCCCAACAAATTTATCTAGTTAACCATGGGGTCGCGAGCTCATAATTGTGAATGACGTGGACAATGCACCCAAACATTCAGTCACTCCAAATATACATATATCATTATGTCATAATCCTCGAATACAAACAAATCTAGGATGCATCCATACGCCCTTAAACAAAATAATAATTCTTCATAAGGGCGTAGAATATCAAATGGGGGACGGTGTGAGAAATACACTCACCCACACATGAGTCATGGCAAGGTGATCAATGAACGGCCATGTTATTCCTGGTCTCAGGAGACAAATAGTGGCTCGGGTCTCAAACTGAAGGGTTTCAAGCAAAGTCATATCCAAAGTATTTCAAAGGGATCCATAGAAAGGTTTCAATGCCAAAGGTTCAAATTATCAAAGGTAGCATTGTGGGTTCAAATAGAACATACAACAGATCATAAAGAGAACCAAGATAAAAGGCTCAGAGCAAATGTAGCAAATCACATAAGTAATCAAAGATAGAGAGGAATATGTCATGAGAAACCTTAATGATAAGGTCAGAATATCTGTACCTTATTCCGAAGCAAAGCAATAAATCAAGAAAACACCACAGGAATATCAAAATACTCCCTCTTGACCGATCCTAAGAAATGATGAATTTCGATTACAAACCTTTCATTTAAGGTTACTTTTCCATTTTTAGTAACTTCCAAAATTAGTAATAAAATTTTTATCATTGAGATTATATTAAGTATTTTGAATAGTTGGGACCTTACATGTCAACCCTACTAGTTTAGGGTTAAATATGACACTTCATATTATTAGGGTTATAATATACAAATCAAACAAATTTCAAGTTTAAAGTGTGAAATATCAAGTTTACATATTATTCAGATTTTACCTCACATTTTCTGTACTTTAACAAGTCCAAACCCTTAATTTACACAAATTTACATATTTAGCCCTTTTGTTTATAATTATATAAACAATATCTTATCTATCCATAATTACAAAAACAAGTCCTTTTATAGATTCAATATGACAAATTCATACTTTATAATTAAATACTAAACCAACCTTCACTTTTTCAGAATTTACAATTCAGTCCCACTATTTTAATTAATTAATTTCTAATTACTTATTATATGTAAATTAACATTTAATCCAAAATAATATTATAATTGACTTTTATACCCCCCAATTATTTTATAACAGAATATAATAAGTATTAACATGTTTAAAATGACATCATAGTTTCAGAATTGTACAAATCACCAATTATACTTTAATTTTTACAATCTGCAATTATTAAATCACCAAACCTAATTTAATTTTTCCAATCACCCAACACAATTTATTTACCCAATCATTAACAATAATGACCTGTAAAAATTATCAAAAACCCTTACCCTAGTTTGATTAACACCTTTTCTTACCTTTTTCCTTTATTCGAAAAATCGGCAAACGCAAAGAATAATCCCAATAAATTTTCGAATTCTCTTCGAAATTTCCCAACAATTTATCTGGTTACATTTGATTATACAACCTTATAAAAAATATAAATCATGTACAAATATTATTTGTGCCGATTTCATATTCATTTCGAAATTAGGGTTTCTAATATGTTTTAATTCATATGATCAATATAACATGCATGGATATTTTTCCTACTTATTTTATGAATTAGAATGATGAAAAATGAGATACAAAAATACCCTTGATGATCCTTGATGATTTGATGAATTTATAGAATTCGTAGGGTTTATTCAACCAACGATTACCACGATCAGAACAAAGCACTCTACAATCTTCCACTAGTTTTCCAACCTTCCTTGATCTCTTAAACACCTTAGAAAAATAGTCCTAACCCTTGTAATAATTTTGATGCCGCCCACTTTTGTATTGTAGGGTTTCGGTATGTTTTTGTTTTAGGGATTAACAAATAAAAACAGTATAAAAAGAATTATAATAGAATATTTAGCCGAATTTTGGGCTTTCAAAAATGGACTTAATCATATTTTAAATCTTGCATAATGATTTTGTATTTATTCCTTAGTTTTTTTATTTAATTTGTAATGTATAAATATATAAATGTAATTTAATTTCGGCATAAAAATCTATATTTACATAAACATTAATTATTTTTTTTTATAATATAAGGTATTTTAATCGTTACATAAATTTCATAATTTGTCATATGTTATTTTATTAATTTCTTCGTATATTTAAATGAAATTTATGCCATGCTTTTATGTATTTTCTGCATTAGGGGTAGTTTGGTAATTTTACACCTTGTTGCGATTTTTAGGTTTTACAAGTAATTAACAGGCCTGGCAGTACTAATTGATGTTGCTGCTCTTGGAGAGCTTTGCTTAGCAGTATTAACTGGTACTTGTCCTGACTTTGTTACAACTGCTGTTGGAACAAAATTCCTTTTAGGATGTGGGTGAGTAAATTTATTTTGGTGGTTCACCCTCTGAGCATTGTTCCATACTGGTCTAATTTCCCTTTGCCAGTAAACCCTCCTCCTTTATTATTTAAAAAAACACTGGTTTTTCTACCATTTTATTATCATGAAAATCACAGTCTTTGATTAAATGGTTAAAACTCCCACATACAAAACAAGCTTTCTTTATAAACTCAAAACCATTTCCTAGTTTCTGAGTCATCATTCCATTCTAGTTTCTTCTATTATCCCTAGGACTTTGACTTTTCCTAGGATACTCTACTTGCCTATGTGTGTTTTCCTTATTAACAGATTTCACATTCTCATCAGATTTGACAAAATTGATTTTAGTAAACTTTGGTTTTGTCTGATCAGATTTAGGTCTAAACACACTATCATTATCACTATCAGTGTCCCAATCTTCAATGATAGGAGCACTAGGCCTAACAGTTTTAGGCTTTTCTATAATATCCTTACTAGTCTTAGATATACTAGTTTCAGTTTCACTCACTTTAGTCTTATAGACAGAATCATCTAACCCAGCAAAGGATAAGTCAGGTCTTGAGGGCATGTAGTTCCTAGTGTAGGGAGGGGGAACTGCATGAAACCTTCACTGTTTTCTGAATCTATCATTTACTGTATATTTCCAATCCTTTCTCTTCCTGTTAACACATATGAACCACTTCATTCTCATTTATTTGATTATCCTAACAATACCAGCTTTGTCTTTAGGCAACTTATTTGACTTTTTATCAGTTTAGTTAGATTCTTTGATGATTATTCAAATTTTTCTAGTTTAAGTTTCAAATTATCTTTCTCTTTTAAAGCTTCTTCTAACTTGGTTTTTAAGGTCCTTTGATGAGAATTCTCGTTCACTTGGAATATACTTTAAATGCAATACTTCTTCATAATTAGCTTCATTTTTTTCATGAACTAACCTATCCTAGCTTTTTGTGATTCTAATCCATTTTGATAATCTATAATTGCTAGGAATATATTTATTAAGAGCTACACGCTGTTGATCATACTATTTTGAAGAGTTTCGTATGATTGTTAGAGCAATTCTTTAGAGCAAGTATGTACCCTCAGAGTCTGAACTCTTGATGAACTTGGATGAACCTTGGGGATATGATAAGCCATTTAAAGCAAAGTTTGTGATGCCTTCTTCAGCCCGAAAGCTCCAATCATAACAACCTATCCCTTCTTGGACAACCAGGGCATTTGTAGTAGCTGTATCTATGTGCTTTCCTTCTTAGGCATCTTCATTTCTGCTTTCCCTGATTCCTTGGTGCCCTGATTCTCTAGCAAGTGACTCTCCTGTGGCAGTTGTAACATTTAATGTTTGTTTTATCAAAGCCAACAGTTTCTTTGCCATTGAAATTCAGATTCCTTCCTTTCTTCTTTAAGAATCTCTTCACCCTCATGGTAAGCATGGCCACCTGCCATTTGAGATCCATCTCTTCAAGATCATTAGTATCAATCTGCTCTAGATCTTCATTGTCTAATTATAGACTATTAGATTGATTAGTAAAGAAGGAAAACATGACATCATCGGCATAAGTTGATGAAGAAGATTGTTCCTTGTTGACACTGCAGTAGAACTTCTAAGCAGTCATGAGCGTATTAACTGCTTCATTAGTATTGCTGGTGTTTTCTGAAGATACAAAAGCCACATTATGAGAGTTTGAGCTTGAGCTTGATTGGACTTTATCTTACGATTCTTCACTTTTTAGATTATTATACAAAATCATCCAATGCTCAATGTGTCTAGAACAGATTGTTTCTATTATTAAAG
This sequence comes from Tanacetum coccineum, assembly GCA_026074375.1. Lineage (NCBI taxonomy): Eukaryota > Viridiplantae > Streptophyta > Magnoliopsida > Asterales > Asteraceae > Tanacetum > Tanacetum coccineum. The sequence continues at coordinate 17,655 of BQNB010124500.1, forward strand.
CACTATTGTCCAGCTGATGGTAGACTTCTCAAGCAAGCTTCAATTTGCATCCTTCCTGAGAGATAAAACTTCACATGAAATTTCAAATTGCTGAAGAGGTTCTGAAACCTATCATAGGTTTTATCAAGTCCTTCAAGATCTTGATGCAGCAAAATTCTTCATATTTTGCTCAAAATTGGTTTTTTTGCATTTTCTTGATTCTTTGTTTCTCCAAAACCTGCTTGATTTCTTCCCATAGTGTCTTTGCATCTTGATTCCATGAAACTTCAATAGGTGCGTATTAGGATGGCAACAACAAGAGTGCTTTTGCTTGCAATTCATTCTTGTCTTGCTAGCTTTTGTTTAGCGTTTTAGGAGGAATATGACCTTCAGTACATGCACTAGCTGATGTAATAGGGGGGAAGGGCATTACCTGTTCACAATAACCTCCCAAAGAGCATAATCAGTATGAGTAAGATATTGCACCATTCTCATGCTCCAGAGATCATAGTCTCCAGTTTTGAGTATTAGAAGTTTTAGTGTAGACACTGTTTGGGTAGTTTCCGATTGTGACTCCATCTTGAATATGAGATCTTGTATAGATGTAGTGCTCTTCTTATTCAATCCCTTTTGAATAGATCTTACTTAGCTTGTTAAAGCTTAGTTGTGTTGGATAGATCCAAAACAACTATAGTAGAAAACTAAGATTGTAAATACTACAAACTATGCAGAATCTAGCTTGTAATACTAAAAAGAAGAATGAAACAGTAAAACAAGATCTTGTTAAACTTTCAATATATTAAACACAATCAAAGTTATAGAATAACCTTGAAACTATGAATACTAACTATATTTGCTATGAAAAATATATAAAACTTGATATCTAGATCCATGCTGTAGAGTTCCATATATACACCAAGGAAACCCTAATGGGCTTACAAAACATGTTACATGATCATGCATATCTATTCCTAATATATCTCATGCATATCACATAAGCAATACTAACTATTATAACTAACAGTACTAATAAATTTCAGTACTAACATTTTGTACTGACAGTACTAACTATAAACACTAATAGTACTAAACTTAGCTTGGCTAGTACTAAGTCTTTTTCTTGGCATACTAAGTTGAACAGAGTAGAAACTGTAGATTGCCTTAATTCCCAACACAAAACAGTTCGAGGGATAATTTACCCTTTAAAAAATATGATGAAGCAACTTACAAATGGCTGGATCACATCTGAGGTTTAAAAACCACATAATAAGCAATGCAACAAGTTCCACCATTACATTGTAAGGAAGTGTAAAAAGATGAGAAGAATGGAATCTCGCATGCATACCAAAAAGGTAAGGGGTTCTACAAAGGAGTTTTGAATCTAGGACCGTATACATTCGAATGCGAAGACGAAGATTGTCTCTAGCGGGCACAATAGCGTGAAGAGAGGGTATTAAGAAGAGAAGCTGAAGACACGTCTACTTAAAGTCTTTACTGTAACAAAAGTGCTTCCGGGAGACAACTAAAAAAATGTTATTTATTTTGTTATCGAGTCTGTCTTCCCAGACATCAATACGGCGTATCCGCTCCATACCATACGGCGTATTGATTGTCTGGACGTTATCAGTCTTTATTGTTGGGAATTATTGATTTGATGATACAAAAGAACTTGCTCAAAAGGATAAAGAATGAAACAAAGGGATCAAAGTCGACAATATGGCCATTCTACAAAGATGAAGGATCTCTAAAGATGTGCTTAAAAGATAAAGATCAAGATTATGGACAAGATTTAGTTTCTAAGACACTTAAGATTCTTTGGTTATGATCTTATGGACTCTCTATATAAAAAGATCCCTAGACATAGTTTATGTGTAAAAAAACGTATGTGTGTATCCTATAGGTGTGATGTAGACGTCTAGTGTGGTTTAGCCCTAAGATCAAAGGTTTCTTTGATCCTGTTACAGTTAGGTAACCGTTCTATATTGATCAAATAGAATTGGGGCTTGTTTGAATGTAAAACCTTGTGAAAATAACATTGTTTTTTATTTAAATTACGTTGCGTATCTATATACTTTGTTATTTTCAATCTTAGGAGCTTAAACGATTCTCCACAATTGGTATCAGAGCTTGGTGGCTCTTGATCTAGGATTCTACAAGGTTTTAAATCGAAACCTTAACCCTAATTTTAGGATTTCGTTTTATGGTGATTATTTTTTTATGGTTTCGAAGTTGGGTTGTCTACTGATCCCATGTTGTTCTTGATATTATCTTTAGATGGATCATGTGTAGTGGTT
>BQNB010124501.1:2157-19927 GCA_026074375.1 Tanacetum coccineum
GGTGGAAGAAAATGCGTAGAAATGAAGCACTCAAAAGGCCACGTGGCTTCACATCATCGATGGATCATTTTCATTGCATGTGGTGATCCGTGTGACACCGGATCCAAGCCAATGATTGGCTTATAACTACACTAATGATTAGAGAAAAGTTACAAAATTCACCCTTCGAGTGTTGAGAACCTTGTCCCAATCTAGTGTTGAGAACCTTGTCCCAATCCCAAGTGAGTTCGAGGGTATTTCAGACGATACGTGTGATGTGCCCGTTCGTGATGACTCTTCTACTTTTGATGATACTTCGAGTGATGACGATGATTTTGAGGATGTCGAGTACGTTAGCTTAAAAGAGGTGAATGATGAGAAAGAGTTTGATTTAGAAGATATTTTTCAAATCCAAGACGTTATTCTTCGTGAGAAATTATTAAACGTACATCGTCTTATTTCTAATATCGAATCTTTGAAAGTTAACTCTACTCCGGATCGTGTGCTCGAGTCTCCTTTTCCATTTCCTATCCCCGTCGCGGATAGTGATTCGTTCTTTGAGGAGTCCGATACTTCTCTTTCTCATTTGGATAATTCTTTACCCGAATTCGAGACTTCTAGCGATCATACGGAAGAGACGAGAAGTGGCAGTACCACTACTCATGCTAATTACTCTCTTCCCGAGTATGATTCGTTTCTTTTTGAGATTGAGCCCGATCAGGAGGGGTTGATTAGCATTGATAATTCAAATAACACTCTTTTGGAGCTTCCCGAGTTTGAATCATTTCATTTCGATCCGTCATTTCCTCGTCCTCCTCCGGAACCACCGGATGTTGAGATTTGCTTACATTTTGAGCCCGATGTTCCCGTGATTGATAATTTTAATGAGCTTAATGATGACCAAAGGGGAAGTGAGATTGATTTTTCTCAAAATGTTGAAGATGACGATTCCTTCACATTTGTCATTCGAACTTTTCTTCCGTTTCTCATCTACCCCAGGGTTTCTCCTTTATCCTGCTCCACCAAGAGTGAAGATACGATCTTTGACCCCGACATCTTCACTTAGAGCCGGTGGTATTTCATTTGCTTCCCCAAGGACAAATTAATTCGGGGTCGAGTCAAGCTCGTGACTCGGTTAACAAAAACAAGCATTTCTATTTTCTTATCTATTTTCTAACAACTAATTAGAGGGGGCTTGCCTTTCCTTTATCGTGTTTCGTGTTTTGTGTTTTATGGTTTTATGTCCAGGATTACCCGGATTTTGAAGACTCTCGTGCTCATGGTTTTGTCCATTTATTCGAGCTTCATATCCTCAGCTTCATTTAGGGAATCCCATATCCTAATCTTATCGATTAACCCTGTTATACTTGAATTATGCGAGCTTCCTATCCTTTGTTTGTCATTAGTTTGGGGAAATCCGATATCCTTTCATCATTATCGATTCACGTTTATCTTTGCATAATTAATAAACGGCTTAGATTTGCGTAGAGACCCGACTTAAACATTGAGGACAATGTTTCGTTTTAGTTTGGGGAGAGAATCTATCGATTTGATGTTACCTGCTTATTGTTTTGTTTTCACGTACCCGTTTTCCCACAAAAATAGCAAAAATTTTAAATTTTTAAGTTTTTATTAGTAGGAAAAAATGAAAAAAAATAAAAAAAAATATATATATTTTAGTAGTAAAAAAAATAATAATAATAATAAGTGTTAAGACACGAATGTAGGTTTTCCGTTGGTAAGAATAAGAAGTAATTTTTGACCCGATCGAACGTGTTGAGTTCTAGCTTTCTCCCTTAACAATTAATGATGATAGTTTGTGCTAGTCTCATGTAGACTTTAAACATGCTAGACTTGAAATCATTAGTAAATGAAGACTTGTGCTAATCTTAAGTAGATTTTAAATATGCCGAGTTGGATTTTATATAGGCTAAGTATTTGCGAATTTCTTTATTAGAGGTTTTAAATTGCAAAGAATAAGAAATGATAGTGTTAATTACGAATTAGGATGCTAAACAAGGTTTATTTGGAAAACTTAAAGGCTTATAAAAATAACTTGTGGTTTTTCTTCCCCGGAGTTCTTGTTTCTTTCAATCAAAAAGTTCTTTAATGTTTAATCTTTTGTGCTATTGATGTAACACCCCCAAAAATGTGTCGCAGCGGAAATATGTCAGGGGGCATTACTTCATAATACAACAGCTCAAGATACAAGAGAACGACCTCTAAATGTGTCGTTTGTAAAACAATCTCGTTGATTTTCTGAAATCAAAATAATAGTTTGTCCCATAATTGCATCACCATGAAAAACTTGTATGTAAAGACTCCAATGCACATCAAATAATCCAAGCATCTAATTCACCTGAGAAAAACATGCTTAAAAGTGTCAACATTAAAGTTGGTGAGTTCATAGATTAGTTTAAATATGAATGTAAGTTTCAACAAATGTATTTATCCACTGTGTCATCACAGTACCATGTAAAATATTTATAAAATATGCACGACCCATTTTATGTTACCAAAAGTACCAATCTTATCCCAAAGATGTTTATAAATAATGCATGACAGATGTAATGTCACCAAACTGTTCCAAGTATGTATGTGTCGGGGGGCCCTGTAGTCCCCAACATGATCCGACATGTTATAACGTTCGTTTACCTGGTGATAGCTAATCACCCGAACGGGGATTGTCAATCCCGAATAGATCTATTTCATAACATACGCGCAGACAACATGCTATAACGTTCGTTTGCTAAGTGATAGCTAATCACTCGAACGGGGATTATCAATCCCAAATAAATCTATTTCATAACATTCGCGCTCACCCTCCAAGTGATTTACAGTTCATGACGCTTACTCTAAGTTCATGGAACTGTGACATAGACTTGTATTTATGCCACTTTATTCAAGGCACAGTAAAATTATACCCATCGTGGGTGTCCCCTCCAAGAACACCCGGGCATTAATGAAAAACCCCTTTGTACCCATCACAGGTGTCCCCTCCAAGAACACCCGGGCAGTAATGAAAATCCTTGTGTATGTGTCGTTGGCCCTGTAGGTCCAGCCAATCGTGTTCCGACATGTTATAACGTTCGTTACCGGCGATAGCTAGTCACCCGAACGGGGATTGTCAATCCCGAATAGATCTATTTCATAACATTCGCGCTCACCCTCCAAGTGATTTACAGTTCATGCAACCTAAGCTAATCCGTAATCATAAAAGTATAGTATGTGTTTACGTTCAAAAATTTAACCAAGTATTGTATCTCCTCGCGAGATATATAAATGAGTATGTAAACCAAACAGGTAATCAACCATGTAAATGAGTTTGTAAGCATTCATGTAAACACGTATGAAATCGACCATGTAATTTAGTTTGCAAACAGATTTGCACAAGCATGTTCTCACCCCAAAATATATGTAAAACAGGTAAAACGTGGGGCTATAAACTCACCTTGATGTTGAAGAACGATTGATAGGTAGGCATCTAGTATGCACAACACAATTTGAAAAATATACTCAAGAGCGGTGTAATATATATTCCGCTATATACTTCTTATGAAAAATAACCTTATATAATTTCTCTACCGCGTAAACTTATATCACAAAACGATCTCAAGTCCAAAGATTTATGAAAAGTATATAATACCTGCAGATCTTATATAATTAAATGTGAGATTTTTAATTAAACAATCACATTTTGACTCCAATATTAATTAACAGAAGTACTTATGAATAAATTAGACACGAATCGCGAGACTATTAGTAACTTAAACAACCGAAGTTGGTAACCGTTTATACCAATTATAAAATATAATTTAATATTTTATAAAACTTATGTATCATTCTTTAACAAGATCCGTGTCTCAAACACTCGCCTTATTGTCAAAGATATAGTTTTCTTGCCTACGTTCCAGTTATTTTATAATACCATTATAATATATCTTAAAAACAAATCTTACACACACACACACCGCTATTTCTCTAAATTAATAAAGTTTTAGTAAATCGAGAATATAGAAAATTATATGTAAAAAAAAAAATTTCCGTCATGACTTTATTCGTTAATGTAATTCGTGTTTCCATTTTCGAAAAACTAAACGTTTTCAGTAAATGAATATATAGTGAAATCAATCGCGTTTCAATATTTCAAATGCCCGCGTGTTTAGATATAATATATATATACACATTTATTTAGCGCATTAAACCAATTTATTAAGGATTATATTTATTTTTACCGATTAAAACACCATAGAATATTATCCAGTATAATATTATTAATCTTAATTATTTCTTTTATTCGTCGTTTTTGATGTATAAACCAAACAAACCCTCGTCGTTTCCTCGTTGATTTGCTAAACCAAACACACCCTCGTGGTGATTTCCACAGCCAAACGCGCCCTTTTTGTTGGCTGTCCCAAACCCAACGCACCCGACGATGGTGCAAACCACCAACACTAAACGCAGCCTTGCTGCGGTTACAAAACCAAACGAAACCTTGCGTGGATAATAACCAAACGCACCCATGCTGCGTACATCCCAACCGAACACACCCCTTTCGATTAATAACCCAAACAAAACACCCTCGCGGCTGCCTAATACCAAACGCACCCTAAGCCTATCTTATTACAACCAACCACCCCCGGCTGTGAACCCACCCCGAACATACCCCATGAGTCGTTAACTGTCAAACGCACCCCTTTGGTGCAACAAACATCAACGCACCCTTGCTGAGCAATAACACCGACCTAAACGCACACTAGTGGTAGCTTCCACTGCCAACCAAAACGCACCCTATATGGGTTTGTTAACAAAATCAAACGCACCCGCGTGCATTTATGAACCATACGCACACCATGGTGGTCGAGAACAAAGCCAAACGCACCATGTGGTGGCTGCGAACAAGGGCAAACGCACCCTCGTTGGTGACATATAAAACCAACGCACCCTTTGTTAACCTCCAAACAGACGCACCCCTTTTTGGTGTTTACACCGAACAACAAACGCATCCTTTTATTTTTGGTGATGGCGTGGGATTGACTTGTGAGAAGGTGGGGTGACGGTGGTGATGCGTGGCGGCGTTGCCGTGGCTGCCGGATGGGGAAAAGGCGGCGCGTGGAGGAGAGGGTGTGGGGATCGAATAGATCCGTCAGATGAGGAGAGTTTTTGGAGTTGGCCGAAGAAGTCCGCCGGAAAAGTTTTCCGGCGGCGGCGTGTGTTGGCCGGCGACGGCGGGAGTTCGCCGGAGAAGGTGACCGGAAATAGGAGAGGGAGAGAGATGTGAAATATGTGTGTGTATGTATAGAGATGGGAAATGAAATGAAATGTAAAACTTTTTATATTTATATAAATGTTTCTTTACAAAATTTTATAAATAAATGGTGACAAGTATAGAAAGCGTGGGGGTTAGTATGATGTAAATATTTTAAGCGTAGCGTTTTACACAACTTTCAGTTCGGGTCCCATTTGAACGACTTAACGGACTAGTCCGCCGCGAGAACAACTTGCGCCATTGTTTCTAAATCATTTTTCTCTGTTAAAAATGATATTCACTCACTAATTTTCGTAAACGTTTTTAAAATTTATTTAAAACGTTATTATCTATTTTGTGACTTGTTTAAAAATAAAAAGAAATTTAACTCGATATTCGCGTTATCAATAAACGCTTAAATAATAAAATATTTAATTAATTTTATTTAATATCTTATTATTAAGTGAATAGTGATAAAAAAAAAATTTATATTATTTCTGTGTGTCGCGTACCCTGTTGTGTGCATTTTTCAAAAGTTGCGGGGCTGTTTTAGCCCTCTTCTGCTGTTTCTTCAAGTCTCGGGTTAAAACTAAAAAGTTGCGTCGAAATTCTGTAATTACATCAAATTGCCATAGGGTTGCTGATCGTGAAAACGTGATTTAGATGATCATTCTTATAAGTCAAGCTAGACCCTAAAAGTCAAAGATTGAAATCGTCATTTAAAATTTTGAAAATTCTCGGATGTTACAATCTGCGTTTCACTTCACAATTTTGGAAAGGTTTACAGAATGCTTGGGGGACACGAGACTTAAGTTTAGTACTTATTCAACCTCGGACAAATGGGCATACTAAACGTACTATTCAGACTCTGGAGGATATGTTGAGATCGTGCACTTTGATGTGGACGGGAAATTAGGACGAGTATTTATGTTTAGTTGAGTTTACTTACAATAATATTTGGCATAAAAGTAACAGGAGTTTCTTTGATATTTAAATACCGAACAAGTGTAGAACGAATATTTGTTTGTAAATTAGTAAGCGATTAAGAGATAGTAGCAATTAGGATATATGTTATAAGAATTATTTTATTGGTTATGACTTGAGAATAGAGCGTATGATAACGATAAGGCCATGTTTATGTGATGCCATTATTATGACGTCTGGCCACTGTGATAATAATTACATGACATAACGTGAACTTATCGGAGTCATAGGATGTCTCGAGGAATGTTTAGAACAATCTTAATGAAGTTGGAGAGCTTGTTATAGAAGGCCGAAATTGGTTGAGGTGACGAAAAATGAAAAAGTTACCATTGCTAAAGAGAATCTTAAGGGAATGACGAATCCACGACAAAAGAGCTATGCCGATCGTTATCGAAGATCTTTAGAATTTAAACCCGGGGATCATGTGTTTCTTAAGGTATCTCCGTATAGAGGTGTTTGATGTTTTAGTTTAAGAAGGAAATTAAGTCCGCGATTCATTGAAACCGGGTCAAAATATTAGATGACAGGTGTTTGAGAAGTTTCGTATCGTATTTGGCGAGTTATCGCCACAATTGTCTCAGGTTCATAATGTGTTCCATATATCTCTTTTGAGAGGTTACAACTATCATCCGTTGCATGTTATTTCGTATCCGTTAGCTATGATTTCGGGAAGATTTATATGTTGTTGTGAAGCCTAAGGCTATTTTATACCGTTAAGAGCGAGCGATGAGAAATAAAACCTTTCATTTTATTAAACTTCTTTAAAAGGAAAGTCAATTAATCTTTATTTAGATTGATTTTAGTTTTCTTATAAATATTGAGTCTTTCTTTGTATTGAGATATCTTTGAGTTTTGATAATAAAAGCTTTTGCTTTAATCTATTCTTGGCTGTTTTTGCTACGATTCTCTTAAAATCAGGTTAATTCGTTTGAATCATGGTTGTCTTGGAGTATGCTTTGATTATCCGCTATTCTATTGAATCAACGATAGTTGGAAGATTGGTTTCTGTATTCATTAAGAACCAACAGATTCAAATTTGAGTTATTCTCGTTTTATTGAGCAGCTGGTATACATTGGAATCAACATATTCAATTTCATGGTTATCTCGTTTATGTTTACGCTACATCAGAAATTAAACCTTCCGTTTTGTTAAAGTTTTTTTTTGAAATAATCATCTCGAGCGTGAAGCTACTTGGGAAAACGAAGAAATGATGAGGACTGACTATCCACATTTCTTTTCGTAATTTCATGGTCGAATTTTTTTAGAGGGGAAGAATTATAACACCCTAAGAAAAACTATTACGTCCAAATTATAATAATACTTGCGTACAAAAAAAGTAAAAGAGGAACTATAAATAACTGATCCACATGAGAAACAAATAAGCCCTTACGTCAAATATGACTATATAAATTACTAACATGAAAATAGGTCCTTTTAAACCCAAAATGAATAAATAAAAAGTAATAAACTGAACCTGAGATAAAAATATCTACCATAAAGCACACGTTCCATTTGGATCTACACGAAATACTCGTCATAATCTATCTCATCCAAAATCCCATTATATTTGGATGATTAGGTTTGCCGATACTACCATATAATACCAACATCTCCTACATATCATCTTTCATAAACATAAAAAGCAAATCTCACAACCAAGTTACAACTAAAATCCAATTCTTTCGTCTGATAATCAATAAGAGAGGCTGAAAGAGATAGCTTTCACGTTGGCAGTCGACCTGTTTAGGTAGCTGTGTTCGTCACGTCTCTAGAATCTTTTGGATTCATTCGTTCATTTCGAGTTCTGATCAGGATTACAGACTTCAGTGTTGTTCTGAGTTTGTCAGGGTTAAGGAATTAGTTTAGTTTAGCAGAGATAGAGATTGTGTTTTGAGACTGAGTCTCGTGTAGAATAATACTGCGGCGGTGTTTATGATTCGGTGTGACTCGAGTCTCTATTCGATTTGTGGTTTGGCGATTGGATTTGAATTCGGTCGTATTTAGGGCTGCAGGCATTTTTAGTTCTTATTATTAACATAGTACGTGAACCAATCGTGTCATGCGCGAGTTTATAGCTTTTACACTATCCGCGTGTCTTATTGATTTTCGGCGTTGTGCTTGACTTGTTTCGAGTACTCGCGTTTCTTCTGTTTCGGTTCCCATACTTCACGTATAAGCCTTGAGGTACCTTTGAACCATATGTTGATGCATCATATAAACTAGTCATAAATCACTCTGTTATATACTAAAAATGATATAGAGATATAAATCACCATTATTGATGAACTAGAAGGCTGCACAAAATTAGAACATGGAATTTTATTCAAAACTATCTAACATATATGCATTAATTTAACGTGAAAGCTAAACTGAAAGAGAGTAAAGAGTATGGCCATGGTTTATGATCATGGCCAAAAAAACTGGAATTTTGATGTATCACGGCTAAAACTGTAAACTACTTGAAAATGGTTTCCCTTTATATATTGGTATGTATATTTTGACTAATTCTTATACTGTATTATATATATGAGAAAAGATTCTCCTTTTGATTTGGTAGCATACACTAATAGTGATTATGCTAGAGCAAGCTTGGATAGGAAGCCTACAACATGAGGTTGTTAATTCCTTGAAAGTAGATTAATATCATGGCAGTGCAAGAAACAGATAGTGGTTGCAAATTCCATAACAGAAGCTGAATATGTAGCTGCTTCAAGTTGCTGTAGATAAGGGCTTTGGATTCAAAATCAACTACTTGATTATGGGTACAATTTTATGCATACCAAGATCTTTATTGACAATAACAATACTATTTGCATAATTTAAAATCCTATTTTTCATTAAAAAATAAAGCATATAGAGACCAGACATCATTTTATTAGGGATTGCAATGAAAAGAAGTTGATTCAAATGGTCAAAATCCATACTGACAAGAATGTTGCAGATTTGCTTACAAAAGCTTTTGATGTAAGTATATTTCAATATTTGATTGCTAGTATTGGAATGTTAAATCCTTAAAGTCTGTTATCTCTTTTTGTTTTTGTAGAGTTTTGTATGAATTAGTACTGTTATTCATGTCATTAAAAGTTTCTGCTGTTAAGTATAATTAGTGCTGGTAGTTATACTTAGTACTGTTGAGTTAATACTATTAGTTATACTTAATACTATTAAGTGTGATTAATACTGTGATTATTATGAATTACTATGTGTTCTGTTTTCTTGGTTTTCGGACTAACATTTTGCAGAAAAATCAAAGAAAAGTGTTAGATTGATGATGGAAAAGTTGTGTGGAGTAAAAATAAAAAGACAGTTTTGGTGAGAAAAAGAATTGAGAGAATTGGTGAGAATAAAAACAGAAAGAGAGCTGTGTGAAATAATAACAGACAGAGTGATTTGGTGAGTAAAAGAATTGAGAGAAATAGTGAGTTGAAAAACAGAAAGAGAGATGAATATATTAAAAACAGATAGAGTGTTTGGACTGGAATTGAAGTTAATGCTGCTAGGCATAAACTTACTACTACTGTTGGAAGTTAATGCTACTAGGCATAACTTACTACTGCTGTTGGAAGTTAATGCTGCTAGGCATAACTTACTACTGTTGTTGAAAGTTAATGCTGCTAGGCATAAACTTACAACTGCTGGTGAACGTTAATGCTGTTGAGGGTATTTTCATAAATACTTCGATTAAGGGTTTCATTCATTCATTTAATCGACTTCAATCATTCAAATACTCTCTAATCTCAAAACCTAACTCAATTTCATCATCCATCATCAAAACCCAACACAATGACGACCTTAAAGTTTGCTGATACTCACAATATGGTCGCGTTTTTGGCTAAACCCGCTGAAAGTGAAGGGTTTAGGCAGATTGTGGATTTTCTTAATGCACACACCATAAAGTATGCTTTAACCATTAATCCTACAATATACACTTCATGCATTGAACAATTCTAGGCTACTATCAAGGCAAAAACTGTCAATGGGGAAGTACAATTACAAGCCCTAGTAGATGGAAAGAAGATCATCATTACTGAGTTGATTGTAAGAAGAGATCTTCAATTAGAAGATGCTGAAGGTGTTGATTGTCTACCCAATGCTACTATTTTTGAACAGCTTACACTGATGGGGTATGAAAAACTTTCTCAAAAGCTTACTTTCTATAAGGCATTCTTTTCCCCACAATGGAAATTTTTTATTCATACTATTTTACAATGCCTAAGTTCTAAGACTACTGCATGGAATGAGTTTAGTAGCACCATGGCATCTGCAATTATCTGTTTAGCTACAAACCAAAAGGTTAACTTTTCAAAGTACATAATTGAAAGTATGGTGAAGAACTTGGATAATGTGTCTGGAAAATTTTTAATGTATCCAAGGTTTATACAAGTGTTTGTGAATCAACAACTTGAAAGGATGCCTACTCACAAGAGAATTTACATTTCACCCTCTCATACAAAGAAGATATTTGGGAATATGAGAAGGGATGGAAAAGTTTTTTCTGGAAGGGACACACCCTTATTCCAAACAATGATGGTACAAGATCAAGAAAAAGTGAGTGAAGGTTCAGAAATTCCAACTGATCCCCATCACACACCTCCATTATTCAAAACCATAACATCTATAACCTCATAAGTACATAGATTCTAGATGGCCAAAGTAGAAAGCGACACTGAGGCACCTTAGGTCTGTATTCTATAAATTATGTTGTAGATGAGGCTGTCAATAAGGAGATGGATGCCAGTTTGGTGAGGGCTGCCACTACTGCTACTGGCTTAGAAGCAGAGCAGGACAGTGGTAACATAGATAAGACCTAATCCAAGGCAACACCTAATGAACCAAGTTCCCCAGGAACTAGTTCAGGTGGTGGTCCCAGGCGCCAAGAAACCACGAGGGATACAATTGCTCAGACTAGGTCTGAGAATGTATCTAAACTTTCCAATGATCCACTGCTCGCAAGAGGTAACACACTTCGAAGTGGTGAGGATAGTCTGAAACTTCAGGAATTGATGGCATTATGTACAACTTTACAATCAAGAGTTCTTGCTTTGGAGACTATAAAGACTACTCAAGCTAATGAGATTGCATGTTTGAAAAGGAAAGTTAAGAAGCTAGAGAGGAGGAATAAGTCAAGAACTCATGGGCTTAAAAGATTATACCAGATTTGTTTATCTAGAAGAGTAGAATCCTCTAGAGATGAAGAAGATTTGGGTGAGGATGCATCCAAACAGGGGAGGAGGATTCATGATACTGATGCTGATGAAGACATTGCCCTAGTTAATGATGATAATAAGATGTTTGATGTGGGTACTTTGACTGGTGTTGAGGTGTTTGCAGAACAAGTAGTTGCTGCTAAAGATGTAAATTTAAGTGTTGATGAAGTTACTTTGGCTCAAGCACTTGCAGCTTTGAAAAGTGTAAAAGTTCAGGAAAAAGTGTTGGGAATTAGAGGCTTCTATAACTTAATGCTGCTGGTTCAAGTTTGTGCTGCTGCTAAAGATTAGAAAAAACAGTCTAAGTTATTAGTACTGTTAGTATAATAGTTAGTGCTGCCAGTACAAAGTGTTAGTACTATCAGTTTATTAGTACTGTTAGTTATATAGTTAGTACTGTTAGTATAAATAGTTAGTACTGCTAATGTGATATGCATGAGATATATTAGGAATAGATATGCATTCATTAGTAGACGCATTTTGTAAGCCCATTAGGGCTTCTTGGTTTATAAAAGAAACCCTAAGGCATAGTTAGAGATATAGATCTAGAAATCATTTTCACATAGTTAGTATTCATAGTTTCAAGGTTATTCTGTAACTTTGATTGTGTTCAATATATAAAAAGTTTAGCAAGATCTTGTTTTACTATTTCATATTCTTCTTAGTATTACAAACTAGTTTCTGTATAGTTTGTAGTATTCACAATCTTAGTTTCTATTATAGTTGTCTTGGATCTATCCAAAACAACTAAGCTTCTTACAAGCTAAGCAAGATCTATTCAAAAGGGATCAACAAGTGGTATCAGAGCTTGTTAAGAAACTTTGAATAAGAAGAACTCTAACTCTACTCAAGATCTGTTAGTAAAAGAAAAGATGGAGTCACAATTAGAAACTACCCAAATAGTGTCTGCACTAAAACTTCCAGTACATAAAACTGGAGAGTATAATCTATGGAGCATGAGGATGGAACAATACCTTACTTTCACTGATCATGCCCTTTGGGAGGTAATAGTAAATGGTGATTCAGTTTCACCAGTTGCATCAGCTAGTACTGGTGCTGAAGGTCATATTCCTCCTAAAACTAATAAACAAAAGCTAGCAAGGAAAAATGAACTAAAAGCAAAAAGCACTCTTATGCTAGCCATTCCTGATGAGCACCTATTGAAGTTTCATGCCTGCAAGGATGCAAAGTCCCTATGGGAAGCTATCAAGAATAGATTTGGAGGAAACAAGGAATCAAAGAAGATCCAGAAGACCATTCTCAAGCAGAATTATGAAAACTTTGCTGCATTAAGTCAAGAAGGACTGGATAAAACCTATGATAGGTTTCAAAAGCTTATTAGTCAACTTGAAATCCATGGTGAAGTTATCTCTTAGGAGGATGCAATTCTGAAGTTGTGACGAAGCTTACCATCAGCTTGGAACAATATTGCTTTAATCATGAGAAACAAATCTGATCAAGACACATTGAGCATGGATGACTTATATAATAATATGAAGGTGTATGAATCTGAGATCAAAGGCAAATCAAGTTCAAGCTCAAATTCTTAAAATGTGGCTTTTATTTCATCAGATAACTCTAGCAGTACTAATGAAATAGTTAATACTGCTCATAGTGTTTCTACTACTAGTTCTAAGGATCAAGTTTCTACTGCATCATATGCTGATGATGTCATGTTTTCTTTCTTTGCTAACTAGTCCAATGCCCCACAGTTAGACTATGAAGATTTGGAACAAATTGATGATGATGATCTTGAAGAAATGGATCTCAAATGGCAAGTGGCAATGCTTACCATGAGAGTTAAGAGGTTCATAAAGAAGATAGGAAGGATGATAGATTTAAATGACAAAGATACTGTTGGCTTTAACAGGACAAAGGTTAAATGCTACAACTGCCATAGGAGAGGTCATTTTGCTAGAGAATGCAGGGCACCAAGGAATCAGGGGAATAGAAATAGAGATGCTCCAAGAAGGAATGCACCAGTGGATACATCTACTACAAATGCCTTGGTTGTTCAAGATGGGATAGGTGGTTATGATTGGAGCTTTCAGGCTGAATAAGGCATCACAAACTTTGCTCTAATGGCCTATACATCCCAAGGTTCATCAAGTTCAGACTTTGAGGTAAATACTTGCTTTAAAGATTGCTTAAAATCATATGAAACTCTTCAAAAACAGTATGATCAACAACGTGAAGCTCTTAATAAATCTAATCTAGAAATTATAGGTTATCAAATGGGATTAGAATCATTAGAAGCTAGGATAGTTGTTCATGAAAAGAATGAAGCTGTTTATGAAGAAGATATTGCATTTTTAAAGTATGATGTCCAAGTGAAAGATATTTCTATCAAAGACCTTAAAAATCAGTTAGAAGAAGCTTTAAAAGAGAAAGATGATTTGAAACTTAAACTAGAAAAATTTGAAGAATCATCAAAGAATCTAACTAAACTGATAAATAGTCAAATAAGTGCTAAAGACAAAGCTGGTCTTGGTTATGATAGTCAAATGAATGAGAGTGAAGTGGTTCATAGTGTGTTTAACAGTAGAGAAAGTGATGTGGATGATAGTCCCAGTAAAAGATAGCTATCAAAATAGGTGAATGTGTTACTTGCGTATTCCCCCTCCCTCACATGGTAACATACATTCCCCACAAACCTGACTTATCCTTTGTTGGGTTAATGAATAAGTCTCTAAGAACGTAATGTAAAGAGAAACAAAAAACTAATAACACTAAGACTTGTAAGGAAATAGTAGAAAGGCCTAAAACTATAAGGCATAGTGATCCTACATGAAAGATTAGGACACTAATATGAAATGATTAGTGTTGTTTATACCTAAATCAGATCATATAAAACCAAGTTACAAAAATCAATTTTACAAATCAATAGAACGAGAAATCTATTAATAAGGATAACACACATAGCAAGAAAAGTATCCAAGGGAAAAGTCAAGTCCTAAGGATAATAAAGAAACTGGAAGGGTTTGACTCAGAAAACTAGGAAATGGTTTTGAGTCTATAAGAAAGCTTGTTTGTTTGTGGGAGATTTAAATCTTATAATCAAAGACAGTGATTTCATGACAAGAAAATGAAGAAAACCTGTGTTAATAACTAAGGTAAGGTTTACTGGTGTCAAATGGAAATTAGACCAGTATGGAAACAATGCTCAAAGTGATGACCACAAAAATAAATTACTCACACCCACAACCTCAAAAGGAATTTTTGTACCAACAGCAGTTGTTGGGAATTCTTATTTGATGATACAAAATCTTATTTGCATACAAATGAAGAAAGAAGAACAACAAGGACTTTAAGATGAAATATTAGTTAGCTTAATATTAAGTCCCCCCCAATGTTATTTTCATTGTAAACCCAAGCCTCTCTATTTAAAAGAGAGGCAGGGATTCTGGTTTAGCATCCACCAGAAAAGTGAGTGGTGTAAACTGGATCAATGTAGAACGTCTAGTATAATAGAGTGTAAGCCTCAGGACTTTGCTCCCTGATTACAGTCATTGATGTAACAGTATAAGTCATTGCTCAAAAATAATTGGGGCTGTGGAGAATTTGGTAAACCTTGTTCAATATGTTTGTTACTTATTCCGCCTTGGTATTTAAAACTTATTGAACATTGATAATATCCTAGAAAAAGTCAAACATCCTGAGCTAAACGCTCTAAGGATTGTTGGTTTCACAATGGTATCAAGAGCCAGTGGCTCACGATCTATATCTACAAGGTTTGTTGATGTCGTGCTATGAAGAAAAAGAAGGTATGATCTTCTGTTTTGATGTATGGGCTATTTTGGTGATTTTAGGGTTTTTTGCGACACTTTAAGGTAGGTTAAAAAAAAAAAAAAAAAAAAAAAGTGTGCGTGGTTGATTTTCGGATGGAATCATAATATGAAAAAACCCTAACTTCTATCGTTATGTATGATTATCAATGTACAATAAGTTTGACTAAAAAAGTGTCACTAAAAGGGCGTCGTCTGGATACTTAAAAAAAAAAAAAAAAAAAGTGTATCCAGATCATGTGATTATATTGAAACAACATGTTGGCAACGTCAAGAGAAGGTTGATGTTTCGGTTCTTAAAAGGAGCAGCAACATCAACAACGCAAGAAAAAGTAACAGCAGGTATGTGATGGTTAGTACTGCTACATATTGGTTAGTACTGCCAATAGAATTTTTTGTACTGCTTGTTATTACGTTGAGCTGTTGAGTCAAGGGAGAGTTATGTAGCTGACTCTTGGGTTAATGCCTGCTTGTTGAGTTTGATTCCAACTGTTTTGGACTCGAAGTTGGTACTGTACTGTTACAAGGTGTCGTATGCAACAGCAAAGGAAAGTTTTATGCTGCTCTGTAAAATTATTAATGTTGCAAAGATCTTAATCTAACTAAACTGATAAATAGTCAAATAAGTGCTAAAGACAAAGCTGGTCTTGGTTATGATAGTCAAATAAATGAGAGTGAAGTGGTTCATAGTGTGTATAACAGTAGAGAAAGTAATGTGGATGATAGTCCAATAAATGATAGATTCAAAATAGGTGAAGGATTTCATGCAGTTCCCCTTCCCTACATTGGGAACTACATGCCCTCAAGATCTGACTTATCCTTTGTTGAGTTAGTTGATTCTGTCTATAAGACTAAAGTGAGTGAAACTATTACTACTACATCAAAAACTAGTAAGGATAATTTTGAAAAACCTAAAACTTTTAGGCCTAGTGCTCATATCATTGAAGATTATGACACTGATAGCGATAATGATAGTGTGTTTAGACCTAAAACTGATCAGACAAAACCAAAGTTTACTAAAATCAATTTTGTCAAATCTGGTGAGAATGTGAAATCTGTTAATAAGGAAAACAAACATAGGCAAGAAGAGTATCCTAGGAAAAGTCAAAGTCAAAGTCCTAGGGATAATAGAAGAAACTGGAATGGAATGATAACTCAAAAACTAGGAAATGGTTTTGAGTTTATAAAGAAAGCTTGTTTTGTATGTGAAAGTTTCAACCATTTAATCAAAGACTGTGATTTTTATGACAATAAAATGGTAGAAAAACCAGTGTTGAATAATAAAAGAAGGGTTACTGGTCAAAGGAAAATTAGACCATTATGGAACAATGCTCAGAGGGTGAACCACCAAAATAAATTTACTCACCCACATCCTAAAAGGAATTTTGTTCCAATAGCAGTTGCAACAAAGTCTAGCCAAGTACCAGTTAATGCTGCTAAGCAAAGCTCTCCAAGAGTAGCATCATCAATTGGTACTGCCAGGCCTGTTAATACTACTGCCCCTAAACCAAAAGTGAATGATGCATTACCCATAACATATTCTTATTTTAAAGCACATTCACCAGTAAGAAGGGCTTTTAACCAAAAATCAGCAGCTAAAACCAATAAGTTTAATGAAAAAGTTAATACTGCTAGGGTTAACAATGTAACTACTGCTGGGCCAAAAGCAGTAGTTAGTGCTGCTGTAGGAAATGGGGAAAATGCTGTTAAGTCCTTAGCATGCTGGATTTGGAGACCAATAGGAAACGTTATTGACCATAACTCCAAAGATAGTGGATCATACATGCTTAAAAGAT
Organism: Tanacetum coccineum; assembly: GCA_026074375.1. Lineage (NCBI taxonomy): Eukaryota > Viridiplantae > Streptophyta > Magnoliopsida > Asterales > Asteraceae > Tanacetum > Tanacetum coccineum. The sequence goes on from BQNB010124501.1 coordinate 19,158, forward strand.
TTGAATATGTTAATCTACAAGGCAGACTTAAGTCAGTAATGGCTTGGGTCCCTAAGAGAAAATAATTCTCGTATTTTGAGTGTAGGGTAATCCACAATATACTTTACAGGATCAAGGGATTTTTAACAATGGATGCTCTAGGCATATGACTAGAAACAAGTCCTTTCTTACAGATTATCAATAGATTGATGGTGGATTTGTTGCATTTGAAGGAAGTCCTAAAAGAGGTAAAATTAGGACTCGGAAATTAGACTTTGAAGATGTATACTTTGTAAAGGAACTTAAGTTTAATCTTTTCTCTGTCTCACAAATATGTGACAAGAAAAACAGTGTTCTTTTCAATGAGATTGAATGTCTTGTTCTATCTCCTGACTTTAAGCTACTTGATGAAGGTTAAGTCTTGCTTAAAGTTCCCAGACAGAACAACATGTACAGTTTTGATCTAAAGAATGTTGTTCCTTCAGGAGGTTTGACTTGATTTTTTGCAAAGGCTACAATAGATGGGTCTAATTTATGGCATCGAAGGCTTGGTCATATAAACTTTAAAACTATAAACAAACTTGTGAGGGGAAACCTTGTTAGAGGTTTGCCTTCAAAGCACTTTGAAAATGACCATACCTGTGTTGCGTGTCAAAAGGGAAAGTAACACAAAACTTCTTGTAAGACCAAGCTTATGAGATCTATCAGCTATCCCTTACAAATCTTGCATATGGACTTATTTAGGCCAGCATCTGTAAGGAGTATCAATCATAAGACATATTGCCTTGTTG